>ML350735.1:0-86147 GCA_005239505.1 Nicotiana paniculata | reverse complement strand
ACTGGGGGTTTGATGCTCTCCAGAATATGTTCAGCAATGTCTTCAGGTATGATCTCCCTAATTATCTCTTCATCCCATTGATTACCCTTTACCACATCATATAAGTTTTGAACAGATTCATTACATTCAAAATCATGTGGTGTAACAAAGTATAGAGCACCTAGTCCAATCCAGTTGTCAAACCAGAAGAGAGATGACCCCATCTTAGGTTGCCACAGTATTTGATGTTCCATTTGATCTCTACATTCTAACATTTTCCTCCAAACATGAGAACCTTCTTTCCAAGGAACAATTATGGGATTCAACTTCTTACAGTATTTTTGACTTATGAATGAGCTCCATAGTGAAGGTTTTGTTCTAAAATGCCACCACAATTTACAAAATAAAGCCTTAGACACATCGTGTAGTGACCTGAACCCCACCCCTCCTTCTTCACATGGCAGACACATCGTATTCCAAGAGGCCCAGTGTCTCTTTCCAACCCCTACTGAATTACTCCACAAGAATTGGGCGAATATTTTATGTAAATTACTGATCACATTAGCTGGGGGTTTACTGCAGATAAGAGATGAATGGGCATACTTTGTAATACATGATTGATCAATACTGCCCTTCCCCCGATAGACAACAATTTACCTTTCCAATCTTGCAGTTTGTGTAAGACCTTATTGATAATTCCTTGATAATAGCTCATTATCCTCCTAGCATAGAAAATAGGACAACCAAGATAAGTGAAAGGGAAGTCCTGCCTAGCAATCCCTGTGATTCTTTGTACCTTGTTCACCACTGCATCAGATGTTGAATGATGCATATAGATAGCTGATTTATTCCTGTTAATCACTTGGCCTGATGCACCCTCATATGCTGCCAACACTCTCATGATTAAATCTAATGAGGTTGCATCTGAAGATGAGAAGATGATGGTGTCATCCGCATATGCCAAGTGATTAATCTTTGGACTCCATTTTGGCAAGCCAAATCCTCCAAAGTCGCGATTCCTGTGCAATGAATTTAATCCCCTAGATAGAGCTTCTGCTGCAAGAATGAATAATGCAGGGGATAGTGGATCACCTTGTTTCACTCCTCTTGTTGACTTAAAGAACCCATGGGGCTGTCCATTAAGCAATACTGAATACCAATTATTTGCAACAATTTCGTATACCAACCCTATAAATCTCTCCTCAAAGCCCATTTTCCTCAACATCTTAGTTAGAAACAGCCATGATAACTATCGTAGGCTTTGGTCATGTCCAATTTGATCACAACATTTGGACCTCTTCTAGTTCTCAATATAATATCTGTGATAATTTCTTGAGTTAGCAGGATATTTTCCACTATGCTTCTCCCTTTGACAAATTCAGCTTGTTCCTCAGAAATTAAGTTAGGTAGTAGCCCAGAGAGTCTGTCATGCACCACCCTAGAGAAGATCTTGTTCACAAAATTGCTAAGGCTAATTGGCCTCATGTCTGAATATGATATCACATCCTTCTTCTTAGGCAGCAGAACCAAATTGGTATGAGTGATATATTTGGGAAGATCATGCCCATTATATAATGCTTTCACCATATCTACAATATCGTCTCCAATTATATCCCAACATGAATGAAAAAAACATCCCGTAAATCCATCCGGACCACCTGCACTATCCCCATTTAAACCATATACTGCCTTTTTTACCTCTTCCTTTATTGGTTGTTTCATTAACTCTTCATTCTGTACTATAGTGATCATTGATGGCACCTCTTCGAGGATTCTAAAATCTGAAGGTACCATTTCTTCATGAAACTGTGCTTTGAAAAAATTCACTGCTTCTTCAGCCATCTGCTCATTATCTTCTAGCCAAACTCCATTAGTATTTTGTATTCTCCTCAATTGTAATTTTCTTCTCCTCCCATTTACTTGAGCGTGAAAGAATTTCATATTCCTATCTCCATCTTTGAACCATGTCATGCCTGATTTTTGCTTCCAAAATTCTTCTTCCAATGATAGAAACCTGAGCAGTTCAGCTTGGATCTTTTGGAGTCTCTCTCTGTTCTGTATAGTTGGGTTCCTTTCAAATTGATTTTCATGAACTAAGACCACCTCCTGAAGGCTAGCAATCTTTTGAAAAATATCTCCATATGTGTTTCTACTCCATGCTGCTAAGGCCTTCTTCACCTTTTTCAGTTTGTGATTGAATACATGGAAAGGGTCCCCAATGAAATCTACCTTCCAGTTGTCCTTTACTACATCCATGAAAGTAGAATGTTTAGTCCAGAAGTTTAGAAATTTGAATGCCTTCTTAATTTGAGCAACATTAAGATTACTCTTCAACTGCATGGGACTATGATCTGAACCTGTTTTTGCCAGGTGAGAGATCTCCAAGTTTGGCCACATTTGCTGGAATTCAAAATTTCCCAAACACCTATCCAATCGTTTGAGAATGCAATCACCTTTCTCTCTCCTATTCCACCAACTGAACATACTGCCTTTGAAACCTAAGTCACTTAGATTACATGTGTTAACACAATGCCTGAAGTCATTCACCTCATTTAAATGCACTGGAAGACCACCAAACTTCTCCTTCTCATCCCATATAACATTGAAATCTCCCCCAACTAACCATGGCATGGACATATCCCTATCCAAATTATACAAGCTGTCCCATAATTCAATACGGTCATTAGCATCACACTTTGCATAAACAAAGGTGACTATGAATGATAGTTGAGTGTCCATGTTTGTAAATTTCAAAGTCAGTTGCTGCTCCAAGTCATAAATCACTTCAGCTCCATGATCATCATCCACAAACACCCAGATTTTATTTGTTACATTGGTAAAGGCTTGTAACATATCAATTCTTCTCCTATATCTCTCCAGCTTACTTTTTTTTGCTTTGGCTCCATAATACCTATAAATTTGAAATGATTCTGTCTTTGCATGATGATAAGCCTCTCAAAGGCTTGCATTGTCTTCACAGATCTCACATTCCATATCAGTGCATTCATGATCAACTATGAGGTTTAGATAAGGTTCTTCTAGTTTGAACCCCAAGGATTCCACTTTGGTTGCTATCTCTATGCTGTTTCTTCCTTCCCTTTCCAGCTTAATTACCTTTGTCCATGTACCTTGGAGACAAATCACCTTGTTTAGCAATGTTCTTGACATTTTGAGTAGTGGATTCAGCATCCAGATCCTTCCTTTTAGGCTCAGTGTTGTCATCATCCCCTTTATCCTCTGCCTGTTCAGTCATTTAAGCGTTGTTTGGTATTGAAACCAAACCTTTTTTATTATTTCTCATATCATGCTGCCCTCCTATATCCTTAGTGTTAGGGTTAGGGTTATCCCCCAACTCCTTTCCAACTTCTGGATCCCCTATTCCTTCCTTTTCATTGATCACCTCCTTCCTAACAGTATTGGCAGCATCCTGGATACCCCCACCTACATCACCTTTTCCATCTTGTGTATTGATATTGTCTCGACTTTTGCCAGGCATCTCTCCTGTAATCCCATGATCCTTGTTGCTTTTGCCATTCACTCTTTGTTCTTCTTCTTCATTCTCTTCATCTGTTGATTCTGGTTCCCCTATGACTCCTTCTGGCAGTTCTTCATCTGAGAATTGTTCCTCTTGATCAGCCCAAAGACTTCCACTAACTAATTGTAGTCTTTCCTTTTCCATTGGTATTCCTTCTATTTGCTCCATAAAAACTGATTGTATTGGCACTTCTTCGTATGACTGGTTTGTTGGTACCATATTATCTTTGAAAGTTCTACTAACCCAATCTGCTGTTGTTTCTTTACGCCCTTCCATCGTCTCTTTCTCTATCCTTGTATTATTTGTATCCATATCTTTTCTTGTACTACCTTTCCCTTTTAACTTAGGAGTAGATCCAGCAGCAGGATTAAGACTCCCAGTATTTTCAGGATTAGGTCTAGTACTATTTTCCATGTTATTCCCATCAATTCCAACCAATTGATTGTTCTCCATATTATCTTCATTGTCTACCTCTAGAATTGCAAACTTGTTAGCCGTTGCAATATGATCTTTGGCCACTCCAGTAACTGGAACAATCTCCTTATCATTGCCCACATCACAACCACATGTATCCTTTGGTTGTTGATTTCCAGGATTGTCAATTGGTACAATTTCCTTCCCAGTTACACCTTGATCTTTAAATTGATTTACAGTATGTTTTGTTCTATTATCTCTAACCTCCTTCCATTGTTCTCCTACATTACCTACCACTCTTCCACTTGACAGAATCATCAATGGTTCATTATGCTTGCCCTTTTCAACCACAGTATGTTCTTCATTTTGTTGTGACCTCTCTACTGGATGCAGATGCCAACACTCACGATCATCATGGCCTTGCAATTTACAATTTTTGCAGTATTTTGGCATTGTATCATATTTTATATTGACCCATTCAGACCTTATTTCTCCAGTAAAGTCATTCTCTATGTCCATCCTCACCTTCTTAGGATGATCAGCTAACAAATCAACTAATACTTTAACCCTTGCACAACTAGGTCTAGTTTTGTTAAGTGTAGCCATATCAAGGTGTAACGGTTTCCCCACAGCAGAAGCAAGAGAGAACAAACATTCCTTCACATAAAAGGTAGGTAACAGACCTGGAAAGGGTATCCATGCCATTTACATGGGTGTTTCTTCTCCAGCTTTGAACTTTGCATCATATATAAAAGGCCTTAANTTAGCAACCACTGCATATTGGAGCCCTTCAATTATGTTCATGCGATCTACTTCTGATTCCTTAAACTTGACAAGAGGTTGTCCATTCAAGAATGAAACCTTGCGCATAGGAATTGGCTCGATATTTTTCTGGGCAGTAACTTTTACGTGCATGGGAGTATTTATGACGCTAGGTTTTAGCAGATTTGAGTATTCTAGGGGTGTAGTAATCGTGTTTGTTGTAGAAGAAGGTTGGGCGAGGGTGGGGGAAGGCCGACCAGCGGAGGAAGGCTGGCCGCCGGCCACATTGGCCATGGCAGCAGCAAGGTACGACTCACCTGGAAATCGCCTATGTTATCGCCAGAGCTTCTTAGGGTTAGCGTCCAGTGTTTTCATCATCCCCTTTATCCTCTGCATGTTCAGTCATTTGAGTGTTGTTTGGTATTGAATGTGTATGTATGTGTCTGGATTTTTTTTTTTACTTTGAAGGTCTTTGTATTATTTATAGACGTGTGGATGAGGGGAGTTAATGTGCCGGTGGAAAAGAAAAGTGGGGGAAGTGGGAGGTGAGGGTGATAAACGTGAGAGTTGGTGGGGAGTTTTAGGCTAAAAATTGGGGATTATGTGATTAGAAAAGTAAAAAAAAAATATAAAATTTTTAAAATAAATTATCTCTTTGACATTAAAGTTTAATTAGATAAATTAAATTATAAAGATAAGAGATTAACCAACATTTCTTATATTATTGGAAAATTAAATATTTATATGTACTTTAAATGATACTAAGAAAGGTTTTATAGCTTACTTATTAGAATTCTAATTAAAAGAAATAAGTTTTATATTCTAAGAATGTAAGTAATTTTGTAGTTCTTTTTTTTTCATTAAAGTTCTTTTAAATAAAACCTATTAAGAATAAGATAAAAGTTTAAAATATCAAGATTAGACCCAAAAAAAATATTTACACTAGTATAGAATTTGGGTGTGGTAAAAAATTAATTGTTCACACCCACAATCGCAAATGCGAAGATTTCCCCTCCCAGATCCATATTGCAAATGCGACGAATATTTCGCAAATGCGAACTTGTGTGGCCCATATTCTCTTCGCATTCACAATTGTGATGCCTGATCTCACAAGTGCAAGATCAAAGGCATGCAACAATATCAGATACACCACCAATTCTTCCTAGTCTAATTTCACTCTGTAGCCTATCCGAAATTCACCCGAGCCCTCAGGGCTCTAAATCAAAAGTGCACACAAGTCCAAAATCATCGTACAAACTTGCTCGCGCAATCAAATTGCCAAAATAACACCTAGAACTACGAATTTAGCACCAAATCAAATGAAATTTTCAATAAAATTTTGAAACATCTAATTTCTCAACCGGACGTCCAAATCACGACAAACCAATTCCGTTTTTCATCAAATTTCACAGACAAGTCATAAATGTGATATTTGACCTATACCAGGTTCTGCAACCAAAAGAGGGACCCGTTATCCAAGAAGTCAAATATTTGTCAAATATCTCAAATGCATTTAGGCTTTAACTATCAAATTTCGACAATGTCCGATATCTCGGACTAGGGACTTCTGATTTCGACACTGGGCATATGCTCAAGTCCCAAATCACGATACGGACCCACATGAACAATCGAAACACAGTTCTGGGTCCATTTACCAAACATGTTGACCGAAGTCAACTCAAATGAAGGTTTAGGTAAACTTTCTCATTTTTCAAATAGTTTTTAACATAAAAGCTTTCCGGAAAGACTCCCGGACTGCGCACAAAAATCGAGGAAGGCCTAAACATGCTTTTTAGGGTTCAGATCATAGAATTAGGTTTCAAAATACGA
The DNA here is from genome assembly GCA_005239505.1 of Nicotiana paniculata. Lineage (NCBI taxonomy): Eukaryota > Viridiplantae > Streptophyta > Magnoliopsida > Solanales > Solanaceae > Nicotiana > Nicotiana paniculata. Next base: position 79,627 of record ML350735.1, on the reverse strand, counting down.
GATGACCTATTGGGTCATCACAAAAGGCTAGGAGATTTAGGAGGAACTAATTGTTGTAGATCATTCAACTTTATAGAAAAACACAGATAACAGTATAGTGACTAAACGTGGTGAATGTTTCAACTTTAATACCTACAAGCTTAAGAATACCAGGAATCAGCGGAAGCCTGTCAATAGCCTGCAACAAATATTCAAGTTATTTGTTAAGTTTGTAATTGATTGCAATAGTTGAACTAAAATGGAATCCAATATTCGAGAATAAGCTAGTGTCGACAAGAATTACCAATCTTGAACAGTCCAAATACCAATACCGGAAAAACCAACACATCACAAGAAATGGAAAACAAATAGGTTATTGCGGCGTGTAACCCGATCCACCAGAAAACACAAATTAACTAGAATCCGCCTCCAAACCACTCATATCTAGCCATAATGAACTTAATAACATCAAATATTGCTTAAGGAATCAACTAAAATACATAAATTTAGATTTCCCAAACTTTCCCCCCAAAAGTCAAAAATCGATCCTGGGCCCGCTTGGTCAAAACCCGAGATTCGGACCAAAATCCACTTATCAATTCACCCTCGAGCGCGATTATGTAATTCATTTTGGAATCCGACCTCAATTTGAGGTCTATATCCCAATTTCTCAAAAATCCCTATTTCTACCCAACCCCCTATTCCACCATGAAAACCTTAGATTTTAGGTTTAAGTTTTGTAAAATTTAGTGAATGAGCGAAAGAAAATGGGTTTGAATCACTTACCAATGTTTTGGGGAAGAAAGGGTCTTTGGAAAATCGCGTAGGAGGTTTCTTGTTTTGAATGTTTTGAAAAATGAGCAAAAATCTCGTCTAAGTCAAGTTTTACCAGCTACAGATGTCGCAAATGCGACCTGGGCTTCATAAATTTGAAGCCCGCAAATGCGAGAAATCCCACATTTCTGCTATCTTCACAATTATGAAGAGAAGTTCGCAAATGCGAACTAAGCTGACCGCAAATGCGACCCCACGATCGCAAATGCGAAGATTTCCCCTCCCAGATCCATATCGCAAATGCGACAAATATTTCGCAAATGCAAACATGTGTGGCCCATATTCTCTTCGCATTCGCAATTGTGATGCCTGATCTCACAAGTGCAAGATCAAAGGCCCGCAACAATATCAGATACACCACCAATTCTTTCAAGTCTAATTTCACTCTGTAGCCTATCCGACTCACCCGAGCTCTTAGGGCTCTAAATCAAAAGTGCACATAAGTCCAAAAACATCTTACGAACTTGCTCGCACGATCAAATTGCCAAAATAACACATAGAAATACGAATTTAGCATCAAATCAAATGGAAGTTCGAAGAAAACTTTGAAACTTCTAATTTCTCAACCAGACATCCGAATCATGTCAAACCAATTTCGTTTTTCATCAAATTTCCCAAACAAGTCATAAATGTGATATTGGACCTATACCGGATTTCGGAACCATAATACGGATCCGTTATCCAAGAAGTCCCACATTGGCCAAATATCTCAAATGCATTTAGCCTTAATTAACAAATTTCGACAAAGTCCGATATCTCGGGCTAGGGACTTCCGATTTTGACTCTGGGAATATGCTCATGTCTCAGATCACGATACGGACCCACCGGGACAATCAAAACACGAATCCGGGTCCATTTATCAAAAATATTGACCGAGGTCAACTCAAATGAAGGTTTAGGCAAACTTTCTCATTTTGTAATAGTTTTTAACATAAAATCTTTCTGGAAAGATGCTCGGACTGTGCAAGAAAATTGAGGAAGGACTAAACATGATTTTTAAGGCTTTAGATCACATAATTAGGTTTCAAAATACGAGATGACTAATCTGGTCATCACAAAAGGCTAGGAGATTTAGGAGGAACTAATTGCTGTCGATCATCAACTTTATAGAAAAACACAACAAACAGTATAGTGACTAAACATGGCGAATGTTTCAAATTTAATACCTAAAAGCTTAAGAACACAAGGAATCAGAGGAAGCCTGTCAATAGCCTGCAACAAATATTCAAGTCATTTGTCAAGTTTGTAATTGTATGCAATAGTTGAACTAAAATGGAATCCAAATTAACGGTCCTAAGTTGGAAAGCATATATTACTAGTAGATTAAATGTAACAGTACCGAGATCACTCCAGTGGAGCTCCATAGTAGAAGTAGTGCCGCAACACTGACTGAGCTGACGATGTATTTATCATCAAGTTTGTCCCACTAAAAGAAAAAATTAGATTGGTATCAATATTCAGGAGGATAAAACCAAGAACCTAGACAATGTTTTAAGCAGTCAGATCATGTTAATGTATAAATGCTCATGTGCTCATTGACACCCGGATTGTAACACCCGTAAATTTGAATCGGTTGTGGATGCATTAAATGAGTATTAACGTGATGGTAATCAATTTTTTATGATAATAAGTGTATGAGGAATATCATAAGTTATTTGGGGTCCAAGGAGAGACCGAAGTCTAAGCCAAGTTGGAAAACTACATGATACACTAAAATTCCAAATGAGTATGCACAAGACCACACTTTGGACAATCATATATAAATATATATAATGTGTTAGATGATGCACAACCTATAAACTGAAATCTCTTTAAGTCTAGTTTCTAAGTCTTTAAACCGTTCCTCATTTGGACACTCCTACCAGAAGTTATGACCAAATTACCAAAAGCTGGCAAAATTTTACACTACCGCGCCGCCCTATGCGGCGCGGCTGTGAAGATTTACATAACACTTCCTAATTTCGTTTCTGGACACATTTTTCATTACCGCACCGTCCCATGCAGCGCTCCAGGCACCGCGGCTGTGCAAATCTTGTTTTTTTTTCAACCCGACCTATTTTGATATAAGACCTTCGGGGATTATTTTCCCTACTTCGTTTGGCGTACTTTGGAGCTCTTCTCCACCCTCTCAAGACCTCCAACCCCTTCCATCTTCAAGGTAAGAAATACCTATTATCTTGGTGTGAATTTCATCATTTATACACTAACATTGATGAAATCTATACATAAAATACTTTGGTCTTCAACAGATTTTTTCAAGAACTCAAAGGAGGGTTTTGCAAGATTTCTCCCAAAAAAATTGAAGGTTCTTAGTTCATTGTAGTATCACTAAGAGGCGAAATTAAGGTATCTGAGGCTAACTCTTTACGTTTGGGAACATCTATGATTCTCCCTATGTCCCATTCATTATTACTATTGCTAGTTTCCTCAAAAAATAATTATGCCTTAGTTCAATGAAGAGTCATAGAACTTCTATTCTCTAGATGGAATAGTTTCATAATCATTCAATATTCTATGAGTTTCATTTATGATAAATCAACTTATTATGAGTACACATTTCAGTCTAGTCCTATTCATTATTCCAGTATCATGTAATCAGTATGGTTCAATATTTCAGTATCATGTATTGCAGTATGATTCTCAGTTCCTGATTCTAAATTCCTGAATGTTGAACACCTGTATTTGGGCCCGAGGCCGCATTTTATGCTTTATGCATTTTCTGGCATGAGGCCGCAGTTATGTATACGTATAATTGGGCCCGAGGCCACAGTTTGTGCGCGCACACACACACACACGCAGATATATATATATATATACCGGGGACATTGGCTTAGTAAACAGTTAGTATTTAAGTATTCTCAGTAAAGAGTCCCGAGGGAACAGTGCGGCTCCTGCAATTTGGAAGGAGTTTGCAGATGCGTTTCTTGAGCATTTTCTACCCATTGAGGTCTTGGAAGCTAAGGCTTTGGAGTTTGAGAGACTCAAACAGAATGATATGAGTATGAATGAGTACTACCTCAAGTTCGTCTCTTTGGCTATGTATGCTGCAGAAATGGTACGTGATATGAAGGCCACAATTAGGCGATTTGTTTTGGGGCTTTCAAATGATTTGTTTGCTGATGCGAATATAGCTGCTCATAATAATGACATGACCATCACAAAGATGGTTGCCTTTTTTCGAGGTAACGAAGATAGGTTGAAGGAAAAAGAGCGGCTACAAAGAGGCAAGCGCCAAATCTTCAAGAAGGAGGCAAGCGCAAAATCTTCAAGAAATCAAAATCAGGACCTGCTCTATCTTCAACTAGTGCACCGGTTCCGAGGTCAAAGTTTAACAAGAAAAACCAGAATTTTAGAGCAGCATATTCACAGTCAAAAGCTAGTGTGGGCTACAGAGTCCCTGTTACCCTATTTGCAACACGTGTGGTAAGAGGCACACATGGTTATGTTGTTTAGGCACAAATGATTTCTATGGGTGCGTTCATCATGGCCACTTCTTGAGGATTGTCCATCAGCAAAGCAGAACAATGAAGGCAATGTTGCTCAGTCTACAAACTCAGCAGCCCCTCATAACTCTCACCAACAAGGGCATGGTGCAACAAAGTCTAGTAATGTAGGCGGTGGTGGAAACCGCTTGTATGCACTAGCAGGCTGCCAGGATACAGAGGCTCGTGGAGAAGTTGTCACAGGTAGGCAAATAATATTCACTTTTAATGTCTACGCTCTTATAGATCCGGGATCCAACCTATCTTATGTAACCCCATATATTGCTATGAAATTTTGGATAGAACCAAAAAATTTGTGTGAACCCTTTGAAGTGTCCAATCCAGTTGGAGAATCAGTTATAGCAAGATGTATCTGTAGGGGATGTCCAGTCAAAGTGTGTCATCGTCTTACTGTAGCAGACTTAGTAGAATTGAAGATGGTAAACTTCGATGTGATCATCGACATGGATTGGTTAGAGTCCTATTATGCCACAGTGGGTAGTAGAACCAAAATAGTATGTTTTGAATTACCTGGTGAACCACTCTAGAATGGAAAGGTGATGTAATAACACCTAGGGGTAGGTTTATCTCCTATATTAAAGCCAGAAAGATGATCTCTAAGGAGTATATCTATCATCTGGTTCGAGTTAAGGATGCAAATAGTCAGATTCCCACTCTCCAGTCGGTACCAATTGTAAATTAATTCCCAGAAGTGTTTCCCGAAGATCTTCCTGTAATCCCTCCTGATAGAGAGATTGACTTTGGAATTGATCTACTCCCAGGCACTAAGCCGATATCTATCTAGCCTTGTAGAATGGTCCAGCAGAGTTGAAAGAGCTAAAAGTCCAGTTGAATGATCTTCTAGAAAAGGGATTCATAAGGCCATGTGTCTCACCTTGGGGCGCACCAGTCTTATTTGTCCGAAAGAAAGATGGGTCCTTGCGTATGTGCATTGACTATCGTCAGTTGAATAAAGTCACCATCAAGAACAAGTACCCTCTTCCCAGAATAGATGATTTATTTGATAGACTTCATGGTGCTCAATGCTATTCCAAAATTGACCTCAGGTCGGGATACCATCAGTTGAAGGTTAAGGAAGTCGATATTGCAAAAACAACTTTTAGGACTCGGTATGGGCATTTCGAATTTTTGGTAATGTCATTTGATTTAATTAATGCACCAACAACTTTCATGGACCTAATGAATAGGGTATTCAAGCCTTATCTTGATTTGTTCGTTATTTTATTATTGATGATATCTTGATTTATTCCCGTAGCAAGATAGACCATGCAGAACATCTCAGAATTGTGTTGCACACACTGCAGGATCACAAGCTATATGCAAAATTTTTGAAGTGTGAATTCTGGTTGAAATCAGTAGCGTTTTTGGGCCATGTCATCTCAGGGGAAGGCGTGAAGGTGGACTTACGGAAAATAGAGGCAGTGAAGAATTGGCCTAAAACATCCGATATAAGAAGTTTCTTGGGTCTAGCAGGATATTATAGGCGTTTCGTCGAGGGATTTTCTTCTATCTCGTCCCCTTTGACTATATTAACTCAGAAGAAAGTCAAGTTTCAATGATTGGACGCTCGCGAGAAAAGTTTTTGGGAGTTAAAGAAGAGGTTGACTTCAGCTCCAGTCTTGACACTACCAGAAGGAACTGAAGGGTTCGTTGTTTATTGTGATGCATTAGGGGTTGGTCTTGGGTATGTATTAATGCAACATGGTAAATTCATAGCATACGCATCAAGACAACTCAAGGCTCACGAGAAGAATTACCCGACTCATGATCTTGAATTAACAACTGTGGTGTTTGCGCTTAAGATATATCGCCATTATTTATATATGGTGCATGTTGACATTTTACAGATCACAAGAGTCTCCAGTACATCTTCAAGCAAAGAGAATCTATGTCAGAGAAGGTGGCCCAAATTACTTAAATAATATGATGTTGATATCCTCTATCATCTGAGGAAAGAAAATGTTGTAGTCGATGCTCTCGTTCGGGGTTCTATGGGAAGCTTAACTCATCTTGAGGCAGACAAGAGAACTATGATGAAGGAAGTCCACCGCTTAGCAAGTCTAGGAGTTTGACTTTTGGACTTCGAAGATGGTGGCGTTATTCTTCAGAACGGGGCTGGATCCTCCTTAGTAGCCGAAGTGAAGGAAAAGAAGTTCAGTGATCCTACTTATTGCAGCTGAAGGAGGGAATTCATGAACACAGGACCACGACTTTTGAACAAGGGGGATATGATGGTACTTTGAGGTATAGAGGTAGACTATGTGTTCCAAACATAGACGGGCTCAGAGAGCGGATTATGTCAGAAGCCCACAATTCTAGGTATTATATTCACCTAGGTTCGACAAAGATGTATCGTGATCTTAAGGAGATTTATTGGTGGAACGATATGAAAAAGAACATAGCAGATTTTGTGGCTAAGTGTCCAAATTGTCAGCAGGTGAAAGTCGAACACTAGAGGCCTGGTGGTCTAACTCAGAGTATAGAAATTCCCGTTTGGCAATGGGAGATGATAAACATGGACTTCATAACAGGCCTACCTCGCTCGTTACGGAAGCATGATTCGATTTGGGTGATTGTAGACCGACTTACCAATTCAGCTCGCTATTTTCTAGTGAAGACTACAGATTCGGCCGAGGATTATGCCAAGTTGTATGTCCAAGAAATTTTCTGATTGCATGGGACTCCTTTGTCCATCATCTCAGATCGTGGTGCTTAGTTCACTACTAACTTTTGGAAATCCTTTCAGAAAGGGTTGGTCACAAGGGTGAACCTTAGCACCGCTTTTCATCCCCAGACAGATGGCCAGGCGGAACGCACAACTCAGACTCTTGAGGATATGTTGAGGGCGTGTGTTATCAATTTTAAAGGTAATTGGGACGATCATCTACCTCTCATTAAGTTTGTTTATAATAATAGCTATCACTCTAGTATCAAGATGGCACCGTACGAAGCTCTCTGTGGGCGAAGGTGTAGATCACCAATTGGTTGGTTCGAAGTTAGAGAAGCGAAATTGTTAGGACCTGATTTGGTCTATTAGGCTATGGAAAAAGTCAACTTGATACAAGAGCATTTGAAGATGGCTCAAAGTCGCCAAATGTCCTATTCGGATGTACGACATGGAGACTTAGAGTCTCAAGTGGATGATTGGGTGTTTCTGAAAGTTTCGCCTATGAGAAGCGTTATGAGATTTGAGAAGAAGGGGAAGCTTAGTCCCCGATATATTGGGCCATATATAATCCTTCGAAGGATCGGGCCGGTGGCTTATGAGTTAGAATTGCATCAAGAATTTGCTGCTGTACACCCAATGTTTCACATGTCTATGTTAATGAAATTCATAGGAGACCCTTCTCTTGTGGTTCCTATAGAGACTATAGGGGTTAAAGACAACCTAACTTACAAATAAATTCCAGTGGTTATCCTTGATCGTCAAATCAGCAAGCTCAGAACTAAGGAAATTGCTTCAGTGAAACTGCTTTGGAGGAATCAAAAGGTTGAAGAGGCTACGTGGGAGGAGCAAGCAGAGAATCTAGACAGTAACTAACCTTCTCTTTCAGACCTTATATTACAATCTCCATGTCTTTTAGTGTTTAGTCAGTTTAATAGCCATTCAGTCGAGTACCTATTTAGTTCAGTATCTCATCAGTTTAGTAATCGTGTATTAATTCAGTTTAGTATGCAAGTGTTAATAAATGTTCATGTTCCCACCAGACCCATTTAAGGTCCGCAGTTAGCCGAAGATACAACAAGGACAATCATTCGAGGAACAATGATCCCAAGGGGGAGATAATGTAACACCCCATAGATTTGAATCGGATGTAGATGCATTAAATAAGTATTAACGTGATGGTAATCAATTTGTTATGATAATAAGTGTATGAGGCATATCATAAGTGATTTGGGGTCCAAGGAGAGACTAAGTTTAAGCCAAGTTGGAAAATTACATGATAGACTAAAATTCCAAATGAGTATGCAAAATACCATACTTTGGACGATCATATCTATGGATATATAAGTTATTAGGTGATGCACAAACTATAAAATGAGATCTCTTTGAGTCTAGTTTCTAACGCTTCAAATCGCTCATCATTTGGACACTCCTACCAGAACTACCGCGCCGCCCCATGCACCGCGGCTGTGAAGATTTACATAACACTTCCAAATTCGTTTCTAGACACATTTTTCATTACCGCAATGTCCCATGCAACACCCATCTGCTGCGGCTGTGCCAATCTTGTTTTCTTTTTCATCCCGACCCTATTTTTATGTAAGACCTTCGAGGATTATTTTCTCCACTTCGTTTGGCGGATTTTGGAGCTCTTCTGCACTCTCTCAAGACCTCCAACCCCTCCCATCTTAAAGGTAATCAATCCCTATCATCTTGGTGTGAATTCCATCAATTATACACTAGTATTGATGAAATATACACACAAAATACTTAGATATTCAAGAGATTTCTTCAAGAACTCAAAGGAGGGTTTAGGAAGATTTCTCCCAAAAAGATTGAAAGTTCTTAGTTCATTGTAGTATCACTAAGGGGTGAAATTAAGATATGTGAGGCTAACTCTTTACGTTTGAAAACTTCTATGATTCTCCCTACGTCCCATTCATTATGACTATTACTAGTTTCCTTAAAAAGTAATTATGCCTTAGTTCCATAAACAGTCATATAACTTTTATTCTCTAGATGACATAGTTTCATAATCATTCAATATTCTATGAGTTTCATTTATGACAAATCAACTTATTATGAGTACACATCTTAGTCTAGTCCTATTCATAATTCTAGTATCATCTAACTCAGCATGGTTCATTATTTCAGTATCATATATTGCAATATAATTCTCAGTTCCTGATTTTAAACTCCTGAATGTTGAACACCTATATTTGGGCCCGAGGCCGCAATTTTTGCTTTTTGCATTTTTGAGCCTGAGGCCGCAGTTATGTATACGTATACTTGGGCCCGAGGCCGCAATTTGTGCGCACGCACGCATACGCACACACACACACACACACACACACACACACACACACACACATATATATATATATATATATATATATATATATATCGCAATCCATTTATTCAGATAAACAGTTTGGTTCATCATTCATAAGAGAGAGTATTCCTAACCATACTTCCTATGTTTAGTTTAGTTATCAGTTATCGGTTATCAGTTTCAGTTTCAGAATTTACCATTCTCTCCTTCAGTTGTTTTAAATACCAGTACAATTCAAATGTACTGACGTCCTTTTTGCCCGGGGCCTGCATAACAATTTATAGTTTGACGACCCTGCTTGCTAGGACATCTCGTATCAGCTATTGATGAGCCCCAGTCTTTCGGGGCATTATCCCTCCCTTTTCTAGTCATTATAGTATTTCAGTTAATAAGGTATACCTGGGACCTTGTCTCGGTAAACAGTTAGCATTTTAGTATTCTTTAGAGGCTTCATAGACTATAGTTGAGTCAGTCAGATGTTAGCAGGCTTTTATGTGTTAGTCTTGTCGGTTACTCGTTTATACTTGCAGACTTTTCAGTATTTTTCGCATCTATGATATTTCAGTCAGACTCTTTAGTAGATCATCATGTTGTATATTTCCATCTAGCTTACAATTATGCCACATGTTGATCCAGTCATACAGTTGGTTTGCTCGGTCACATGTAGTCAGACACCAAGTGTCGTGTTATGCTGAGGCCATGGTTCGGGGCGTGACATGGATTTTGGGGAATCCTGTACTGAGTTGCGTTGTTTTCTTTCAGTTATTGTGAGATTTTATTTACTTAAGCCTATTTCAGTATGTTTCAAATTAAAGATGCATGTATTTGTGAGTTATCGGCTTCCTTACTATCGCAATAGACACCGGTACATGTAATTTTGGGCAGTGACACTTTTCTTACTCCTTACAAAAGTCATGTCTTCTTTCTATTCCCCCTCTTGACTTCTCAAAAGTTAAGAGAGCATGTAACCAGAGAGACTCAAGAAATAATAAAGAAAGGTAAGCTAAGAGGCTCGAAGCATAATAATGTATGTAACTAAAGATATCTACAAGCATTATTGATATGATTTTTTCAAATAAAACTTAAAGTAGGAATGGAAGGGCAAAAAGAATAACAAAAATAAGAATACAGTAGAATTGAAGGTTTTTGAAAGAGAAATAGAAAGTATTTGTACTTTTTCAACCCCACAATAAACTGAACTTCCTAATTCCTCCCCCGTTCAAGATTGTTTTCACTTGTTCCCACCTGCTATTTTGTGTATTATGAATTCATGATTGGCAAAATAACAAATCAAATAGATGAAAATGAACTAATATATTCAACAATATATATATATATATATATATATATATATATATATGAAAAAGTAATATAACTGTTGGGATTGCTTTATTTGCATGTCATCATCATCATGGTTACGGATTTGAATGATCCTCTTTGGAGTACCAAATGCCATAGTAGTTCTTCTCATCTTATAAGAAGGCAATACTGTGACCTATTTCTCTCTTTTTCCCTGAAATACCAATACAGATAAAAGTTAATATGCGTAAAATAGGAAGCACATAAAAAGATAAAGCAAATATGCATAAGAATACATTACGTGCCATTAGCCATGGTAGATTGAGGACAATCAGCACCCATTCACCAAAAACAAAAAGAAAAATTGAAGAATGAAATATATATGAGAAGTCCTAGTCTCCTTTGGAATCACATGACATTAGAACAAAAGAATTGTTATTACATGAATGGAGACAACCTTAATCATTGATATTTATATGTTTGGGGAGATGTAAGTGTTTATAATAACTGACATGGAATTATAATGCTTAACGGAATCCAATAAATAAAATACGTTAAGAGTATTTAAGGTGTGTTTATGGGTTCTTTAACACAACACATTAGTGAAAGAAATCGGAGGAAAACCCAAAAAATTGAGAAAAAAGTTAAATGGTAAAGCTAGTCAAAGAGAGGTATCCAGTCATCTTTTCTTTTTCCCGAATTATATAAATATATAGATTTCAGGACAAAATAAGTTGTCAGGACCTATTTTTACCCATCCGAAAGGCGTCATGTCGGCACCTAGTCCCTACGACTATGTAAGTCTATTAACATTGAAATAACACAAAAATAAAGAATAATAAAAAAACCAACTAAGCTTCAAAATTACTATATAAAGGTAAAATGTCGCTCGGCATGTACATGTAAAGCCAATTTACCAATTATACACATCACTTCCCAAAATCCGGAACCATGAGTCACAAGCTCTACGGAATCTATCTACAATCTGCTATACAAGAGTCTAAGAAGTATAGGAGGAAACAAATAAAGATAGAAGGGGACTACGGGGATCTGCGGACGCGAGCATATATACCTTGAGGTCTCCGGTGGCTACTGCTGCTGACTTATAATGAGGCACACGAGAAGTACCTGGATCTCCACACGAAAACATGTGCAGGAAGGGAATGAGCACACCACAATGATACCCAGTAAGGGCCAAGCCTAACCTCGATCGAGTAGTGACGAGGTAAGGTCAGGACCCCACTTGTATAAATACAATTAATTAAAGAAGTAATAGATATATATTACAATAAATAAATTACCAAAATCTACATAAAAGAAGTCAAAAAAAAAACCCTCAGCTCAGAGAAGGAATAACAACAGGGGGATCTCCCGGGATACCGTCCGTAGTCCCAAAGTAAAAATGCAGTACAGGGGATCTCCCGGAATATGTCTGTAGTCCCAAATTAAATATGCACTACAGGGGGATCTCTCGGAATATGTCCGTAGTCCCAAAGTAAGTATGATGTGCTGGGGGATCTCCCGGAATACGTCTGTAGTCCCAAAGTAAAAATGTAGTGTTGAGGGATCTCCCGGAATGCGTTCCGTAGTCCCAAAATAAATAGACATCTCAACCAACAACACAACAGTTACGAAAATGAAAACCACAGTTTAGGCTAAGTTCAAACCTAGGAAAACAGGAATTTCACTAAATATGTTGCACAGAATTCAAATAGACAGTCAAAACACGTAGGCATGCTTTTCTAATCTAAACAATGTAATTATATATGCTAGTGTTGTTCACAAGGCAAAAACAGGTTATGATTTAGTGAAAAACAGAGTTTTACAACAAATAGTCCGTGTACGTACTGGTCACCTTACGTACACGGTACTCATACATCAAACAATACCAAAATCCTAAGGGGAAGTTCCCCCACACAAGGTTAGGCAAGCCACTTACCTTGAACCAATCTCAAATTAATCTGAAACCATGCTCTTGCCACGAGTATCCAACCTTGAATGGACCAAATCTAATCAAATCAATTACATAACGTGAATATAACTACAAGTAACTATGTTAGCTAATGAATTCGAAGCTACGTCAAGAAAATAGGGAAAACGCCCAAGAAGCCTCCCCGGTCCCACATCTCGAAATCGGATAAAAATCACAAATTACAAACACCCATTCACTCATGAATCTAACCATACAAAATTTACTCAAATCCGATACCAAATCTCGATAAAAATCCAAAAATTCGGCCTAAGAACTTTTCTCAAATTTTCCCCAATTTTCACCCAAAATACGAAATTTAAATGATAAAATTAATCATAGATTAGTGAGAATTAATCATAAAGGAGTTAGGAATCATTATCCAAAAACTTCCTCCAAACATCTCTCCAAATTTCTCCTTCTACCGAGCTCTCAATCGAATTTTGTTATTATGAAGTCAAACCCTCGTTTTTAAACTTTAAATCTGCCCAGCTATTTCCTTAATCGTGATCATGGAAACACACTCGCGATCGCGAAGAACAACTTCGTTGCCTCATAATTTAACTCTTTGTGAACGCGTAACTCCCCACACAAATGCGATTCAATAGCTCCTCTAACCTACGGGATCTCGATTGGCCTCACGCGACTGTGAAGAGCAACACCCAACTGCACTGCTGCCTCATTTCTTCTTCTCGAACGTGGCCTAGTCCACACGTTCACGATGCATAACCTGACGATCCTACGCGATCACATACCAGTCTTGGCAAACGCAAAGAGTTAACTCAACTGGTCTCCCAAATTCTCTACGTGATCGCGATGAAGGAAACCAACTGTAGAACTCTAGTAAAACTGCCAACTCCCTAAGTCCAAAAATGACCCGTTGGGCATCCGAAACACAGCCAAGGCTCCCGGGATCTCAACCAGACATACCAATCAATAATAAAAACTCATAAGAACTTAGTCGATCCATCATATCACATCAAACAATGCTAAAACCACGAATCACCCTCAAATCCAAACTTTAAGAACTTGAAACTTCAAAATTCTACAACCGACGCCGAAACTAACCAAACTACATCCGATTGACTCCAAATTTTGCACACGGGTCATATTCAACAGTATAGACCTACTCCAACTTTTGGAATCGGATTTTGACCCCAATATAAAAAATTCCACTACCAGTCCAAAACTCCAAAATTTTGACTTTCCCCATTTCAAGCCTAAATGAGCTACGGACCCCCAAAACACATTCCAGACACGCCCCTAAGCCGAAATCATGCAACGGAGCTAACGGAATTTAGAAAATTCCATTCCGGAACCGTCTTCACACAGTTCTGAATATTATCCAAATTCTAAGACTTAAGCTCTCATTTAGGGACTAAGTGTCCCAAAACACTCCGAAACTCAAAACAAATCGTCCCGACAAGTCACAATAGCAGAAATAGATATGGGGAAAATAATTAATAGGGGTTCGAGGCTCTAACTATGAAAATGACCGACCGGGTCGTTACATCCTCCCCTTCTTAAAACAATCTTTCATTCTCGAACGAGTATAAAGACAAACATCAAGCTGTGAAAAGATGAGGGTAACGTTGCGCATATCCCACTCGGTCTCCCAAGTCGCCTCCTTGACTGGCTGACCCCTCTACTGGAACTTTATTGAAACAATGTTCTTTGACCATAGCTTTCTGACCTGCTTGTCAAAAATAGCCACTGGCTCCTCAACATAAGATAGATCCTTGTCCAACTGGACTGAGCTAAAATCTAATACATGAGTCGGACAACCGTGATACTTCTGGAGCATAGAAACGTGGAATACCGGATGAACTCCTGCTAGGCTGGGAGGTAAGGCAAGCTCATAAGAAACATCCCCAACACGCCGTAATATCTTAAAAGGACCAATGTACCTCAGACTCAGCTTTCCCTTCTTCCTAAATATCATGACGCCCTTCATAGGCGATACCCGAAGCAAGACCCTCTCTCCAACCATGAATGCTACATCGCGAACCTTCCAATCCACATAACTATTTAGTCTGGATTGGGCTGTGCAAAGTCTATCCTAAATCACTTTCACCTTATCCAGGGCATCTTGGACGAAGTTTGTACCCAACAATCGGGCGTCGCCCGACTCAAACCAACCCACTAGGGACCGACACCGCCTACAATACAGGGCCTCATACGGTTCCATCTGAATGCTGGACTGGAAACTTTATTGTAGGAAAGTTCGGCAAGTGGCAAGAATTGGTCCCATGACCTTCAAAACTCATCACATAAGCACATAGCATATCTTCTATAATCTGAATTGTATGCTCGGACTACTCGTCTGTCTGAGGGTGAAAGGATGTGCTCAACTCCACCCTAGTACCCAACTCATGTTGTAGAGCTCTCCAAAACTGTGATATCAATTGTGTACCTCTGTATGAAATGATGGAAACTGGGACACGATGAAGGCGAACAATCTCTCTGATATAAATCTCAGCCAATCTATATGACGAGCAAGTAGTCATCATGGGGTGAAATGAGCTGACTTGGTCAGCTGATCCACGATCATCCAAATGGCATCAAACTTCCTCAAAGTTCGTGGAAGTCCAACTACAAAGTCGATGGTGATCCGCTCCCACTTACATTATGGGATCTCTAACCTCTGAAGCAAGCCACCCGGCCTTTGATGCTCATACTTTACCTGTTGACTGTCGAGACCCTTGTCCACAAATCCAACTATATCATTCTTCATCCTCCTCCACCAATAGTGTTGTCTCAAATCCTAGTACATCTTCGCGGCACCCGGATGGATGGAATACCGCGAGCTGTGGGCATCCTCAAGAATCTACTCCAGAAGTCCATCCACGTTGGGAACACATATCCGGCCCTCCATCCTCATCACGCCATCATCACCAATAGTCATATTTCTAGCATCACCTCACCGAACCCTGTCTTGAAGGACTAGAAGATGGGGATCATCATACTTGTGCTCCCTGATACGCTCATAAAGAGAATATCTAACGACCACACAAGCCCATACTCGGCTCGGCTCCGAAATATTAAATCTCACGAACTGGCTAGCTAAGGCATGAACATCTAATGCTAAGGGTATCTCTATTGCTGGAAGATATGAAAAACTCCACAAACTCTCCACCCGACGACTCAAGGCGTCGGCTACTACATTGGCGACTCAAGGCGTCGACTAACCACCTCCGCTGATGGAAATTAAGGTCCATTTGCTTGAACAGGTGCTGCAAACTCCTGTAATCAGTGTAGATCTCAAAAGGAACACCGTGCAAATAATGACGCCAGATCTTCAAGGCGTAAACAATGGGTGCTAACTCAAGATCATGGATAGGATAATTCTTCTCATGCGCCTTCAACTGCCTGGACTTGTAGGAAATCACTCTACCGTCCTACATCAACACCCTCCAAGACCATTCCTCGAGGCATCACGGTGTTTCTGCGTCATTAATGTATTTTCACTGTATCAAAAAGGGGTCAGAAAAATAACTTAAGATTCATAGAAGGTCTATTCAGTATGATCATGGGGTGCTTCAGGGGAAATACGGTGGTTTATGAGTTGCTAGGATACGTGGCTTGTACTAGGATTTTCTGCAATGAGTTTTGGTTGGGGTAGTTGTGTATCGACAGGGAGAAGTGTTACCTCAGAGGAAAGACTAGGAGTAACCGAAGAAATGGGTCAGCTCTGTGGTGTTGGGTCACCATAGAAATGGAAGTAATCTGTCCTTTTTAATGGGAATTCCCTACCAAAATTTGTGGCAGTATTCTAGGAATGGACGGTTTATGTCCTAATAGTTTAGTTGCGTGCAGACGGATCTCGAAGAGTTCTCGATGGTTTCGTCTACGACTTGAGTCGGGCTGCTATGGGTATAAGGAATATGTTGTACATTATGATTTTCTCCCGGATGGATATCATAAGTTAATAGAAGGTTGATATTATTGGATATCATATGTTAAGAACGTGCATTTTAGGAAAGACCCTTGAGTTTTTGGTGCGTGGCCAGTGGCATGGTGATTACTGGGTTTTATGGGTTTTGAGGTTCAGGTTTTGTTACGCGGATTTAGTAAGATGATGGGATGTGAGGGATGTATCAGCCATTCGATTAGCATAGTTGAGTTTGGGTATGGAAATTCTGGTATTCCTGAGGTTGCGGGGCTAGATGTCCCCATATGCAGGCTATTTCTTATTTGCGGATTGTGAAGGCATGTTGAGAATGGGATAACAGATAGAATACATTATCAATATGTTGCTATGGACTTTTGGGAGGATATTTACCTATTTAGGAATGATCAAGATTTGGGTTGGGGGCTATTTGAAAGCTCAACGAGAATATGTATTTTATATCAGGTCATGTTTGGGTGCTCTCGTGAGATTGTTATCAAGGCTATGTTACCAGGTAGAATGGATATTATTTGTGTCTCTGGCCTATTTTATGTGCTACTCTCTTATGTCGTGATGGGCTATGAGGTTGTATGATTATTTTCCACGCATGTTGTAATTTGATTCAGGCCTTATGACGATGTGGATGAAATGGCCCTCGTGATGTTGATTGGTTTATTGCACCTTAGTTGTGCTTGCTTTCTTCCATTTTTTGTTAATCCTATTCATTTTTCCCACAATTATACTTGTGCACTCTACTGTGTTTGACATCAGTATTCATGTGTCAGTGAACCCGAGCAATTTGGTTTGATAAGAATCTAGGAGCGGGCTGCACGCCGTACCTGATATTATGTGGGATACCCTTTCCTTGTGTTTATTTGGTGTTTTGTGTTCCCTCTATGGGATGATTTAATGAAACTGTACTTTTGTTGTTAGTTGTACTCGTTAGATAATCCTTATACCTTGCTTTCCTTCTATTTGTACTGCATAACTGAGTTAGTGTACAAGCCGTGTGGCGTGAGAATCTGTGTGGTTCCGTGATGAGTTGTTGGTTGGGCTGTTTGTATTGGCTGAGATAAGGTTCTTAGACCTGAGATTCGCACTATCGTATTGGGGGTAAGGAGTGTTTGGAAATATGGGGTTGTTTCTGCTAAGCTTTGGGCAATGACCCTTAACGGACGAGAGAGCTTCTTTACTTGTTGACTTCATGGGCAGTTATGAGTCCACGCATGTTTCTTTATCATGAGCAGCATTGTGGAGCTCTGTAACAAGGTTCTATTCCATGTGAAGTGTATTGCCGACGTCTAGAATGTTATTTGGGCAACTATGGTGGTCAGAAGTTATTGCTACGGGCATTTAAGTTGTGTGGAAAATCGTATGATTGGAAACTGGGTTGTAATTATGGCTCGATTCGGCTTGTTCAGGTTTATATAGTGAGATGATGCAAGATTTGGGTCCTATGATGAATTTCAGATGTTGAGATTTGGGTTCTGTCCTAAGGTTCTGGACTAAGGAGGAAGTGAGATCTTTAGTTAAATTGCGTTTTCAGCCCTACATAGATTTGGGTGATGGGGAATCACCCCCGGGTGTATGTATGGTGAGCTCATGCAGTGGTTTGATTGACTTGGAAAATCTCTTGGCACGTTCAAGGATGATTGTATGTTTAAGTAGGGGAGAATGTAAAGACCCGACTGATCGTTTTGAGAATTTGCACTTCGCTCGATTGTTTGGGGGCACAAGTAGCTCCGTATGATGTCTTAGGACTTGTATAAAAAAAATGACTTCATTTCGAGTTGATTTGATATGTTTCGGCACAAGTTTTTTGAAGTCGAAAGTTTGAAAGTTCATTATGTTTGATTTAAGGTGTGTTTCTTCGTTTCGATGTTGTTATGCATGATTTAAGGCCTTGAGTAGGTCCGTATTTTGTTATGGGACTTGTTGGTATGTTCGTAGGGGTCCTGAGGGGCTCGGGTGAATTTCGGATAGGTTTGTGCTATGTTGAGATTGTTTTTCTTATGTTTCGACGTTGTTTCTTCAAGCATAAATGGTACCACATTAAACAAATGAGCTCCGATTTCTGTTTTGATTGAATAATTAGATCCGAATCGTAATTAAGGAGCCATAGAAAAAAGAATCGTCAAATTTGGACATCGTATGAGGAGTTTGTGGTCATTTTACTAAGAATTGGGCTGCTAGATTTTTCAGATTAATTATGAAATTGCCACGGACTTCGTATTTTAAAATCTGCACTATTTCAAAATATTTAAACCAATATATCTCCCTCATTATAAGGTCAAATGGATTGATTCAAAATCCCAACTTGACTGAAAATTCACAAGGAATCCATTGGAGGCATCACAAACGAGTTTCAAGATGCTTTGTATGCAAAACGAGGCAGAATAGTTGAGCAAAAATACTTAATATCGAAAGTTTGTTCATTTGGTCATATTTTGAGTTGAAGAGTTCGGATTTGGATAATTTTTGGAGGTGATTTTTACTATATGGATTGGGTAAGTGTTCTATACTCGATTTTGGTTATATTTAATAAATCCATATTTGTTTTAGGTATTTGATTGATGATTTCAAATTGAAATGTGGGATTTTGTCTAAAATTTCATAAAGTGATTTTTGAGTTTTGAATATCAATTCGGAGTCGGATTTGAGTGAAACTAGTATGGTTGGACTCGTAATTGAATGGGTGTTCGGGTTTTGTTAAATTTGTCGGGTTCCTAGGTGTGGGCCGAGGAGTGGACCTTTGTTGACTTTTTTTGCAAATTGTATAAGGATCATAGCTTTCTTAAATAAAATTATTTTCTCTTGCACTGCTTGATGTATTTATATCTTCCTTGGTTAGATTAGGCCGAGCGATGGTGAATTGGTAAGGGAAAAGATAAATTGGGTATTGAATTGGCCGAATTGAGGTAAGTATCTTGTCTAATTTTGTGAGGGGTAAACCATCCCTTAGGAATTGAGCCAATTATACTAGCTTGATATGTGAAAGCCGTGTACGCAAGGTGACGAGTGGGTACACAGTTTATATGTGATATTGACCGGTTAGATCGCTTAGTCTCTTTTCATGCTTTTGAGTAAATTGTCATAAAATGCGGTATCTCTTTGCTAGACTAATCTCATACGCTCTATATGAAGTTGTTAGTCCTTATTTTCCTTATTTGACCTCTACATTCCTTGGTTGTTGTCATTGCCTTCATTATTACCTTGTTACCTCTTAAATGTTTTGTTATTCTATGGTTACGTGCTTATCTATTACGAGTCCACGTTGTTGTGAATACATATGTAGTTATCATGTGCCTTACATGTCTTGTTTCCTTGTAAAGGTTTTTGTATTCCTTTGATTGTTACGTGGTTCCTTTGTTTCTGTGTACTCATACTTTTTGTTGTAGAATTTCTTGTAATTGAGTTGTTGAATTGTTGTTGATTGATTTATATTATTATATGGTGGGATCGGGTTGCACGCCGTAGCAGGAGGAATAAGGGTGATATATATATTAAGGAGGAATAAGGGTGAATTGCTAATGCACGGTGGGATCGGGTTGCACGCCGCAAGAGGAGGAATAAGGGTGGATTGATATGAAGTAATAAGGGTGAATTATCTTATTGATATTGATATATGGTGGGATTGGGTTGCGTGCCGCAACACACACACACACACACACACACACACACATATATATATATATATATATATATTATTTGCTATTATTTTTATTGTTACGAAGTAATAAGGGAGGATTTTGTGTTGTCTGGTGGGATCGGGATGCGTGCTGCATCAGTTATGTGTTTTGTGTATTTTCTCTGACTGTGTTAGTTATTCAATAGTTTTACATTTCACTTAAGGATTGGTTATATCTGGATACTGATAAGACACTTGAGTTATGTATTATTTCTGCAAATTACCGATTTTCAAAGTGAATTTACTATGTTGAGTCATTATCTCCTGCCCTGTTGAGTTGTTA
This sequence comes from Nicotiana paniculata, assembly GCA_005239505.1. Lineage (NCBI taxonomy): Eukaryota > Viridiplantae > Streptophyta > Magnoliopsida > Solanales > Solanaceae > Nicotiana > Nicotiana paniculata. Next base: position 59,186 of record ML350735.1, on the reverse strand, counting down.
GTAAGATAGTATTTTAAAAATGAAAGAAGTAATATCATGTTACCTTGTGTGACTTTAAGTTAGAACCCGCCGATTATTTCTATACTTACCTTTTCTACTAGTTGTCATATTTTACTTCAACTGTTTTCTCAACCTGTCTGAGGTTTTATTTTACTTACAAAGGAATTGTTATTATGTTTTAAACTAATAAAATCATTGAATTTTATTTGAAAAATGTTATTTTCCTCACTCAGTTGATTTCTAAAATCAAACCTCATCTTTCTCACTGATTTCCTATTTGGTCTAAAAACTATAAATTTACTTATATATATATATATATATATATATATATATATATATAGAGAGAGAGAGAGAGAGAGAGAGAGAGATAGATGAAATCTCTTGAACATCTTAAGTAGTAATTGACACAGATATTATGTGCCGAATGGCCCGTGGATGTCGTTGTGCGAAGTGAGATGGAAAGATGTGGGCACAAGCATCTGTGTATGTTGAAGAGTTGTTGGAATTATTCGAATCGTGTTCTAGAAACACTTGTTCGGTTGATTTGATATTGTTTTCCTTACTTGGGCACATTTACACTTAGACGTATCCCAAATATGTTGTTTTTTGATTTACTTGGTGGATTCTTGTTACCATTCTTGTTTCCTTTTCCTCTTATCCTTACTATTGTTGCAACTTGATATCCTTCTACTATCGGTATTACTTTGATAGTCCGTTCTTGTTAGACATGAGTCATATCCTGCAGGTTTTATATATATATATATATATATATATATATATATATATTCGGTAGTGTCTCGACCTGGCCTCGTCACGACCTTACCAATGTTAGGCTTGATACTTACTAAGTACCACCGTGGTGTCCTCATACTTCACTTTTGCACATCTTTTTGTGCAGAACCAGGTACTTTGGATTGGGTCGGTTTTGATACTTACGCTCGGTGTGGCTGGAGACGTCAAGATGTACTTGTTGGGCGTTCGCAGGCTCTGAAGACACTTTCTTAACTATTCCTAGAAAGGCTTATGACTTGTACTACCGGTTTTGGAAATTGTATATTTATAGAGAACTCAATTCTAAAGTTGTTAAACGCTATTAAATTATTTGTATTCAGTATATGTTAGGCTTACATAGTCCCTAAGACTAGGTGCCATCACGATACCCAACGGAGGGAAATTTGGATCATGACATATATATATATATATATATATATATATATATATATATATATATATATATATATATATATATATATATATATATATATATATATATATATAATATTTAGTATAATTTTAGGACCAAACTCTGGTCTACCGAGGGCGGATCTAGAATTTAAGTTTTATAGGTTCAACATTATTTGAATGGTTGTTACATATAGTTTCATAGTATACCATAATGTATTATACGGTATTGTATTATTTGATGAATACAATATGTGGATAGGTTGTAGCGTTTGCCGTCATTTTATTATGTCATGCACCGACAATATGAAGAATGAACTTGCAACAATACTGAGAAAATAGGATATAGAGTAAAATTATTATACAAAAAGTAAGGTAAAAGATAAAATATAATTATTTAATAATAAGAAAAGGAAAAATGAGAGGAAAAAAAGGTAATGATGCCACCCCACCAAATTTATCATTACATAAAGTGATACTTTTCATCGTTACGTAATAAAGAATTTAATGATACAATACAATAAAATTTAAGTAACAATCAAAATAAACATTATATTTAAAGTAACAATATGACACAATAATATAGGTAACAACCTGTTAAGGTTTTAGCATTAAAACCACTGTATTTTTTAAGTTATGGGTGTTGGATTTTTTATTAAATAAAAAGGTGTGAATAGAAAATGAAGGGAAAATATTTAGAGGAAAATGAAAAGGCGAAAAGTTTGAAATGTTCCTTTTACTAAGACACTTTTTTCCTCATCGGAAAATGGAAAGAAAATTCTTGTACTTATATAGAGAAGCACATCTTCTAATTCTTTAAAGAGTTGATAAGAAGTGGTGCCTCACGCCGTCGGCACTCGCTCGACTTCGGTTAATTAATTGATTGATAAATTTTTGGAACAAATTTATTTTCCATTTTTCGGTTATTTATTTTCTTTTTCCTGACATTTTTCCTTGCAGATTTTATGTTTTCATTTTGCAATTAATTTTCTAATGGTCCTAACATTCGTTTTCGAATTTAAAATTTGTGATTAAATAGAAATTTTTCTGCCGAAATGGTATCTTATGTGAACAGGTACCTTTGCACCTATTCAACCCATATTTTTTTAGCTAAATATTCAAAGGCTTTGCCTCACTTCTCCACCATTGATAATCTGCAAATTGTCCCCTCTTTCTTCTACATTTGTTCATTGTTATTCAAAGAAAAAACGCACGCATCAGTGTGATTTACTGTTATTTGTTAAGTTTGACGAAATTTCGTACTTTTCATTGCCGGTATTATAGAATAGCTGTTCTATTCTATCTTGGAAGGAATTAATCCTAAACCCATGAGAAATAATGAGGGGACAAAATTCCTTAAGAAAACACAGTTTTCTGTTGGGCTCGAAACATTTTCGTTATACTGTTTCTATTCCGGTTTACGTTTTCTGTTTTATTTTGCAAAAATTATTTTCGAGCATAGTTTGATAACAAGCTTAAAGGAATTTAATATTTATTCTGTGTTCATCTTATATTATATTTTCTACCTCATTTTATTATTCAGTTTGAAGATATAGAAACTTCACCGATTTACTAGTTCTGATTGTGTCAATTTATTTTACAGAAAAATAAAAACCAATAGATAAAATAAAAATGATACTGCATCATCAAGTCGCACAACACCTGCACCGGCGATGGCTGATAAGTGGAGATTTTGATTGTTCATTAGCACCGTTTTAGCTTTTGTTTCTATCTGAAAGTGTTGAATTGTGTTCCTGAAACTAATGAAATTGTACAAATTGCAGAAATACTGGAAGTTCGGTCTCCCGAGATGAAATTCGACTAAAAAATGAGTGTTTCAAAGAACAAGTCAGTGAAGAACACAGAAGCACAAATGTGCGGTCTGCATAAGGAATTGTGTGACCGCAGAATTCCATCTGCAGCTGCAAACCTAGAAGGAAGTCCCAAAAGGACTTTCAGAAATGTGTGGACCACACATGAATTGTGCGACCGCAGAACTCGGTTTGCAAAGTTCAGAGAGTATGCTAAAAGACCAAGTCCTGGAACCTTTGTGATGTGAGGACCTCACAAGAATTGTAAGGGAATAGATGATTGTCTCGCGGCCGCAGTCCAGAAATGAGCGGTCGCAGAAGAGTGCCTCGCAGCCGCAGTTCAGAAATGTGCTTCCGCAAAACTCTTTTTCGTGCCAGCTGAAGAAATCTGCGGACTGCACATGGAATTTCGCTGCCGTAGAACCTCCCGAGGGGCATTTTTTTCTGTGATTTTTGGCTCTTTATAAATAGACGAGTTTCACAAAATTAGGTCAAGTTTGAATATTGGAAGTTGCTTTAGCCATTTTTCTTTACTACTTTAGGATGTTTTACATTATTTTGGTGTATTTACATTTGATTTCATCATTTTAATCTTCCATTATGAGTTTAATTAGCTTTTCTTTTTTATTTTCTTCAAATCCCATTATGAGTAGCTAGATTTTTACTTGGGTTGTGACACAACCCTAGTGTGTAAACTTTATGTGTATCTAATTTAGTATTTTTTTATGATTGGTTGTTGATTATTTAGTTTAGTGCATGCTTCAATTTTAGAATTAGTAGTTTCTAACATTGATTCATGTCTATTTGACTTAGTCTCTAATTGAGAAAGAGGGACCTAGTCTATGATAGCTTAGGTAAAAAGGAATTGGGTTAATTGATAGATTGATTAACCCAATTAAAGGGTTCAACCTAGAGATAGTAATAACCTGACTTGAGCTCTTATCAACTATTTTGGTTGATACCTATTTGGACTTGAGAATGTCAAATTGGGCAAAACCACTCTCTGACGGAGAGGTATTGAATGGGTAATGTAGAATTATGAGCTATAATACCCCCCTAATCAACAAAATAAGCATTAATGTCTTTATCCCATTAGGCAAAAACCTAGGTTATGGTCACACTCCTAGGCCTTTTACCCATCTGGAAAAACTTTAAAAATATTTATTTCTAGTCTATTCTCTTTAGCTTGCATTCGTTAGAGTAAAAGTAGAAGTTAGAAAACAATAATCTGTTGTGGAAGTGCAATCTAGATAACCAATTTTCTTACTTCAAATATATACTCCTAGCACCCCTCATAACTCCTAGTGGATTCGATCTCGACTCCAAGCTAAGCAATTTTTATTGCACACGCCCGTATCATATCTCGTATTGAGGTGTGTTGTGGACATCATAATTTTTGGTAACGTTGCCGGGGAGTTAATACCGGTATTAGTTATATATTTGGGTTTTTTTGGACTATCTTCTTTTCCTTCCGTTGTTACTAACTTGTGTGAAAACTTTTAGGTACAATTATGGCGGCAAACAATGAACTCGGAAATATGCCTTCGGGAAATGTGGACGTCGACGATCAACAAGTTGATGAGGTTCCTCTTGAACATCAATCCAATAGAAGAGGCCAAGCACCTCATTACAATGTCCTCGTTCCACCTCCACCTCCACCGAGAGCGACTCCACACCGGGTGCTCCCCAAATGAAGAATATTCTAGTGCAATACTCCCTCCCCGTATTAGGGCGAGCAACTTTCAAATGACCAATATGATGCTCACTTTGCTATAGCAACAAGGTTTCTTAAGCGGTGCTACAAGTCAAAATGCCTATAAGCATTTGAAGGCGTTTGTGGACACTTGTTGGGGGAGAAAACAAAAAAATGTATCTGAGGATGCATTGAGGATAAGGCTTTTTCCCTTCTCTCTACGGGGGAAAGCTTTAGATTGGTCGGAACGACTACCGAACCATTCCATTCATACTTGGGATGAGTTGGCAGAGAAATTTATTGCTAAGTTCTTCTCTCCTGGGCATATGGCTACAAATCGAGATGAGATTTTGGTATTCAAGCAAGAGCCCAGTGAACCACTACACGAGATATGGGAGAGGTATAGAACAACGGTCAAGGAATGTCCTAACTACGATATGATGGAAAACATGATTCAACAAACCTTCTATCGTGGGATTAACACAACCAACCAATGTGTAGTGAATCAACTTTCCGGTGGGAACTTTATGACTATGCCTTATGCGGAGGCATGTGAGATTCTAGATAAAATGGCAGTAAAATCATCGGCGTGGAAATCCCGGGCTAATGTTCCACAAGGTGATCCGAATATGATCCACCTCCATAAAGAGTTGCATGACCATGGGAAAGCCATTGCCTAATTGACTACCACCATGAATCAACTAGCAAAGGTTCAACTTCATCAAGTGCAATATCTTAAGCTAGTTAATGTCATGGAAGCGGTGAACATGATGGTAAACAATAGGAGGACTAAGGGCCCGCAAGTGAAAAATCGAGTGGATACTTATGTGCAAGAATATAGTGGTTTTGATCAAGATGATTCTTATAATGAACAAGAAGAAGAGGTGCATTATGTGAAAAATTTTCAAGGGCAAAGAAACAACTTCCAAGGCCCAAACCAACAACAATGGCGACATCAAAACGATCAAGGCAATTGAAATTCTATCACTAAGTGTCACGACCCAAATTTTCCTCCGTTGGGTATCGTGATGGCACCTAGTCTTAAAGACTAGGTAAGTCTAATATTCAGGAATAACAACAAAAATAATTAGAATCTAATACTTTTCTGAAATAAATAATTTGTTACACATTTTATATTCACAAAACCCGGAAGTACAAGTCATAAGATTTTAAGAATTTACACTAAATCTCCTAAAATTACCACAGTTCAGAAATAAGTGCAACAGTGCAAACAAAAATATAAGATGGCGAGTCTGAAATCGCGAACGCTGAAGTGATTTTACCTTGAGTCTCCACAACAGCAATCGCGCTACTATTAATGCATCGGCCGGCTATGCGAAAACCTGGAATCTGCACAAAAATATGCACGAGAGTAGTATGAGCACACCATAGCGGTGCCTAGTAAGTATCAAGACAAACCTCGGTGAAGTAGTGACGAGCACTAGTCAAGACACCCACTGGTCTAATAAAAACTGAACAAGTATCAATATAGGAATCAGGAAAATAATGATATACACATAAAGGCTACACAATATAGCTAACAAGATAGTGAATTCGATAAAGAAGGAAAACAATAAGTATCAGAGGAAACCATGAAGTAACACAACGACTGAATAGAACACGGGTAACTCCGACATGTAAATATACAACACGAGCATGGAATGACTCAACAACTTCAACCACTTATACATCAAATTCACAGTCATCTCCACGAGGTTCCGAACTTCGGACAAATCATTATTTACGGGTCCCAATATCCGAACACTAACACTTGGCATATTGCGCCCTCATTCGAGTACTAACTGCACGGACGACTCACGTGCCAATTGGGTCATTCCAACCCATACAGTAAGCACAACAAGAGTATCTATGCTTGACAACAATAAGGAGTCCTAAATCCATTAGTAGTACTTAACTGCATGTATGCTTGTGCAGGTGTCCTAACATGATTTCAACAACCAATAGACATAAGGAAAACAAAGGGGCAACACTTACATAGTCATCTCATAAATTTCCACACGAATGAACTCACACGGTAAGTGTTCCAGTACACAATATCAACAACAAGGAATGCCCTAGGCCAACACAAGTATCACAACAATCCCTGACATAGCCCACCTTGTCACGCCAAGTGTGCAGTAGTACAATATATGCCCACCTTGTTTTGCCACATGTGCATAAACATGTTCCCACTTTGTCACGCCACATGCGCAACACTCAATCTCGTATCCCGCCTTATCACGCCTCATGTGCAATTATCAATAGTAACACGGCACGGCAGGAACCTCGTGCAAATACCCATATCAACAACCGCACGGCAGAAACCTCGTGCATCACCACAACAAGTACAACAACAACAGTGGCAACAATTCAAGATACAATTAATACATAAACTCAAGATCCTTCGACCACAAGATAGGCAAACTTAGTTCACGAGAAATAAAGATAATAAGGAGAGTTATTCATATTATGAATCACTCAACAAGGATGGGAAATAACATGTAACAGACGCACCTAATTACACGGGTGAACACAAGAAATCAACACAAATCCGATAACTCCATATAAGGCAAGTCACGAAGGTATAGAATATCAAAACTTCCTTTAAGGTTGAGCAGTTACGAGAATATTCATTAACTTCTACTTAAGGACAAGCAGCAAAGAATAATTATAACTTCATTTAAGACCAAAACAATTATAGGTTGAGATGAAATTAATTGCAAATTTGAGATACTCAGTTAAGAAGATATAGCATGACAGTAAAGGGAATAAAACCTTCATATAAGTCAATTAGGAGTCAAGTAGGCAATAGGAGTAAATCAAAAAGTAAGAACTTCCACATGTAAATAAAGATGACACTAGAAATTAGGAAATTCAATCATGCTAAGGACAATTGATACTCGGCGAATATAAAGATCTAAGATTCCAAAAGGAGTCAACTTTCCAAATATATGTCCGAGCATGAGCTCGTCACCTCGCGTACACGGACTACAATTAACATAGAAGACTCAAATCCTAAGGAGTAATTCCCCCACACAAGGTTAGGCAAGATACTTACCTCAACCGCTCAAAACAAACTTGAAATCACGTTCTTGCCACGGGTATCTGACTCCCAATGGCCCAAATATACTCAAATCAATAGCATCGAATAAATAATACAACAAGCAACTAGTATAACAAATAAATTCGAAGCAAAAACGCGAAATTAGGAAAATTGCCCAAAAGTTTCCCCGGGCCCACGTCTCGGAATCGGGAAAAAATTATATATTTCGGACACCCATTCACTCAAGAGTCTAAACATATGAAAATTTCTCAAATCGGAGGTCAAAAACCCAATCAAAACTCGATAATTCGGTCTATGATGTTTATACCATTTTGTACCCAAAAGTTTCGAAATTAAAGGTTGGATTTAAGATTGGAAACATGGAAATTGGTATATAGTGGATAGAAATCACTTACCAAAGTTACCCATGTACAAAAGCCTCCAAAAATCGCCTCTCCCGAGCTCCCTAATTCGAAATTTGTGAAAATAACATAAACCCTCGGTTCTGCCCCTTTTCTGCCCAGCAATTCTGCACCTGCGCTCCATGGAACCGCACCTGCGGAACTATAATCGCAGGTGCGAAAACCCACTAAAAAGTCTGGGGTCTCACCTGCGGTCAAATGGCTGCACCGGCGGCTCCGCACCTGCGGAAAACTAACCACACCTGCGAGGATTGGAGGTTTGGGCTATGTTCCGCACCTGCTAGATCCTCGTCGCACCTGCGTGTCCGCACCTGCGGAAGGTCCATCGCAGGTGCGAGACACTAGAACCAGCAAAGGTTTAGCTGTCTCCCAAGTGCTATTAACACCCGATGAGCATCCTAAACGTACCTGAGGCCCCCCCGGGACCCCGTCCAACCAGACACACAAGTCATATAACCTAACACGGACTCGTTCGAGGTTTCAAACCACATAAAACAATGCTAATACGATGAATTAAACTATGAATCCATGAAAATTCTTCAAACTTCTATAAACATTAAGTTTTTCATTTAAATTCCGAATCACGTCAAATTAAGTTTGTTTCTTACCAAATTTTACAGATAACACATATAAATCATATCGAACCTGCACCAGGCTTCGGAATCATAATGAGGGCCCGATATCACACGTTTCGCCTCAAATTTCATTTCCAAATACCCTTATATTTTTCAGAAAATAATTTTTTTAAATTCATTTCTCGGACTTGGGACCTCGGAATTCGATTCCGGGCATACGCCCAAGTCCCATATTTTTCTACGGACCCTCTGGGACCGTCAAATCATGGGTCCGGGTCTGTTTATCAAAAACGTTGACTGAAGTCAACTTTATTCAAATTTCCAATAAATGTTTTTCATTTTTCTCAGCTTTTCACATAAAGGCTTCCCGGCTACACGCCTGGGCTGCGCAAGTAAATTGAGGTGAGATAGAAGGAGGTTTATACGACCTCAGAACACATAATTAGATAGAATACACAGGATGACCCTTTTGGGTCATCACAATCTCCCCCTCTTAAACAAACGTTCGTCCTCGAACGTGCTAAGATTTACATGAACTCATCAAATCACTGTTTGAGCATTTTTGACACACATCCGCGGGTGATCCCACGTCACCCCACATCTACATAAGGTTGACGACACCACCACAACCACAATTTAACTTTTGTATTACTACCGATGAGCCTCACACATTAATTTCTTACCTTCTACTCATTTCCAAAATACCCGATTCCAAATCCACATCCGACATTATCCCCAACCAGCTGCATTAACTTACGAATATACCCATAAATCAGGACCACATAATATGGCACATCACACGTAGGCTCATAATAACACTTGGGTCGCAATGGCTGCCCGAAATCAACTCAGCATTGGCAATTAACCTTATATCCGGTAGAACTACATTCCCAACCTCCATCACATTGATAATAAAGAAAGAAACACGAAGACTTCATAACCTTGACACCCAAATCACCAAGCCACAACTAACACCACCGGGCACATACCCCACAAGATAAAACTCAAGGAGCACAAAATGAAAATGAATGAATATGAAAGGAGAAGCACATAAAGAACTATCAAACAAGACCGACAAGCACAACTCTCTATCAGTGCTACTTACACAACAACATAACAATGAAGGAACTAAAGCACATGAACAAATCACAAGGATACCATCCTGATAAAATTTCCACCTGGTACTCAGCCTGGTCCAAACATATCGGATCACAAATATCACGAGGACCTCGCCCTCAAATCTGAATCACATATCGAAAATATATCATACCAATTGAAATTCCTCCACTAATTCACCTCAGCTGATAAAAATCATAACGCTAGCTGATCTCACATCTCGATGGAGTATTAAATCACAACTCGTAAACAAAATACCCAGGAATCCCATCAAACTTACCGTACATGACAAAAGGAATTTACTACTGGTCTCATATCTCTCAATACTGAATAGAGAAAAACAATAGACATGGGCTACTACTCACAGAATCTCCCAACATGAGCAAGCAAAAAAGTATAGTGCAAAGCATGAAACTTTGTCACGACCCAAACCGATAGGTCACGACGGGCACACGATACCTTACTCGATTGAGTACCAACGTAATGTATATTTCTTATTACATTATCATATACGCGTGAAATACGGGCCTAATAGGCCAACATAATCATTTACAAACTCAAAACATAGGTCGACAAGGCCGTACAATCTTTAACGTATACGACATATGTCTACAAGCCTCTAAGAGTACATAAATGTCATAAAGGTGGGGATAGAGTCCCGGCATACCAAACAATACTCGTCCAAATCATACTAACCAAACAAGCGACTCCAAAGCAAACGGAGCGCATCAACATCTTCCGCTGAGCTGATAGCCTACTTGGAGGGCTCTCGACCTGTCTATCGGGACCTGCGGGCATGAAACGCAGTGTCCCAGGAAAAAGGGAGTACGAATAATGTACTAAGTATACAAGAAATGGAAATCAGTAAATAATAAACATGAGAGAATCATGGAGTAAGAGACTCGACATGTACGTCTGAATAACTCTGTAAATCATGAAATACTTATAGTGTCATGCATATTCCTATGAATGTCATGTCGTGCATAGGTATATGTTTCATAACATCATCAGCCTCTGAGGGCATCCCATCATATCATATCGGCCACTGTGGGCAAAATCATCATCGTATACTAGCTAATCAGATGGTGGTGCGTATATAACGCCATAACCTTTGACATATCCCATATACATATATATAAATACATATATACGCGTATATAATGCCGTTTGAATATACATAAATATATACGCGTATATAACGCTGATTGAATCATATTCCAGGCGCTGTGGGCAACATCCTCATATATACCAGCTGATCAGTTGGTGGTGCGTATATAGCGCCGTAACCTTTTCCCATATCCCATATACATATATTTATATATATACGCGTATATAACGCCATTTGGTCATGGGTCAATGCACGTGTATGGAATGCATGAAAAGTACGTAATAATCTCAATATTCCTTCCGGATAAACTTTTCCAACTGCGTATTTTTCCGAGACCCATGAACAGAAAATAATAAAAATTCTCATGGGGAATCAAGAATATAGACACCCCTACTATTTCTATAAATAGAGCAATTTATAGAAACTGTGTATTTTCTCGTTTCTTCAGTATAATTTGGACCATTTAAAAAGAAAGAAGGGATAGACCTAACATACCTGAACCAATTCTTTCTTGCGAAAACACGTAACGACAGATCGAAGTAGGGAAAAATCCGTATGATATTCTTGAGAAAGATTATACCGGGAATTCTTTGAATTAGCATATCACATTGGACCTTGTATCATTTCAGAGAATTTCACGTTTGGACATTATAGCATTTCAGAGAGTTTTCACATTTGGACATTGTATCATTTCAGAGAGTTTTCACATTTGGACATTGTAATAATTCAGAGAGTCTCTTGTTTGGGCATTGTATTATTTCATGTTGGATAATGCTATTTTTCTTTAATGATGTAGGAAGATGGTTCTTTTGTTTCAAAGAGAGTGGGCCCACCTTGTATGGTGACTAAGCCAACTAGGCTCATTAATTTGCCATCTTAAAGTGTGACTTATGAGTCACCTATTACTTACTCCTTTGGCTGCCACATTAGGTATTTTAAGATTATCTATAATTTTAATAATTGTCCATTAATCTCTTAATTAACTTGTTAATCTCTCACTAACCAATAATTACCCAATTAACTATATAATCAGGAATTATCTCAAGTTACTCAAAATACTACTCACTTTTAACATACATTATACATCTTGCTATCATGGACATGTGGTACCTTGTATGGTAGTAGTTCATAAATATCGGGTATTAACGATCAGCCCGTATTTTATTCCAACGTGCTAAATTTGGACGAAAATTCATTTTCTTTGACTTGCTTCCCCTCTCACCTTCAGAATTTACTCATCACTTGTTTAAAATAGCATAATATCTCCAAATAATATCTTCCTTGGACTGATGTCAATTACCTTATGAAAAATTCAACGTACAATACTACAGGGCACAACATCGTCGTAATTTAATACTACGGGACATAATACCGACTTAATATTGTGGGGCGTAACAAACTTACTCATAAACAAAACAACATTGAAGGAACTCATCCCGACCAGCAGAGCTATAATGAAATACAAATGGTGCCCCTCTGTAACAAAACAAAACATACCTGTACTATAACATCTGGCACAATAGCCTCCAGCCTACTATGCGAAACACATCAACGGGTTGGGCCTTCCCTTCTTGGGCGCCCTCTACTAGCCTGAATGCCCTGCTGTAACACATCTGCCTGGAACCTGGGATAATCTCTCATCCTGTGGCTGATATCTCCACACTCAAAACAACCTCTCTGCTGACGTGGCTATGGAAACTGCGCAGCCCGAGTACTCTGAGACCCATGACTACCTGAAACCCCATGCGAAGTCGGCAATGCAAACCGAGGTGGCTGACCCATAAAACCTCTACAAGGACCAGTAAATCTCTCCGGCCCACGAGGCCTCCTCACCTCTATGCCCTCTCTCTCCTGACCTCGTCTGATATCTGTATCTAGTCCCGCCTGTCGTCTCTCTCACGATCCAACATACCCTCAACTCTGCGTGCAATCCCTACCACCTGCTGAAATTAAATATCCGACTCTAACTCCCGAGTCATGCTAAATCGAATATCATGCTTGAGGCCCTCAATGAATATGCAAACATGCTCCCTAGCTGTAGCAACCAAAGTAGGTGCATGTCTGGCCAAATCACTGAACCTAACGTCATACTCTGATACTGACATAGTGCCCTGGCACAGCCGCTCAAAATCTACGTGCCATGCATTTCGGAGGGACTGAGGTACAAAATCACTCAAGAAAATCTCTGAAAACTGATCCCATGTAAGTGAAGCTGACTCGGCCGGGCTACCCAACTTATATGCCCGCCACCACTGATAAACCGCTCCCCTAAGCTGGAACGTAACGAAAGTAACCCCGCTCGTCTCCACAATACCCATAGTACGAAGTATGCGGTTACACTCCTCCAACAAACCCTGGGCATCATCTGTCGCCAATCCACTAAGGGTAGGATGGTGGTACTTCTTGTACCTCTTGAGTCTAAGTTGTTCCACCTTAGATGCTGCTGCCCTAACCACGGGTGGAACTGAGATCCCAGGTTGTGCTGCCATGACACCTAGAACCTGACCAACCTGATCTCGCTGCTCTAGAGTATGGGCGACGGGAGTCTAAGCTCCTCCCCCGCCCTGTGAAGTAGCTGGTGCACTCGGAATCAATCTCGCCTGAGTTAAGGTACCAATCACATCACAGAGCTGTGCCATGGACTCCTGAAGTCAGGGTGTAAGAACAGGCGCCTCCGGTCCCCCAATTGGAACTGGAAGCAGCTCCTCAACGATTGCTCTAGCAGGTGCTCTAGTTGCGTCACGTGCAGCTCGCGTCCTCACCATCTGTGGGAGAGTAGAATGACAAAATTTCAAACTTCAAGATCAATGAACTCGCACGATAGGAAAGAAGGAAGTGAAGTTATTCTAATAGTCTCGTAGCCTCTCGAGTTAAGTACAAATGTCTCCGTACCGATCTGCAAGACTCTACTAAACTCGCTTATGACTCGTAGCACCTATGAACCTAGAGCTCTGATATGAATTTGTCCGACTTAAATTTCCCTCCGTTGGGTATCGTGATGGCACCTAGTCTTAAGGACTAGGTAAGCCTAATATTCAGGAATAACAACAAAAATAAGTAGAGTCTAATACTTTTATGAAATACATAATTCTTTACACATTTTATATTCCCAAAACCCGGAAGTACAAGTCATAAGCTTTTAAGAATTTACACTAAATCTCCAAAAAATACCACTGTTCAGAAATAAGTGCAACAGTGCAAACAAAAATATAAGATGGTGACTCCGAAATCGCGAATGCTGAAGCGATTTTACTTTGAGCCTCCACAACAGCAATCGCGCTACTATCAATAAATCGGCCGGCTATGCGAAACGCTGGAATCTGCACAAAAATGTGCATGAGAGTAGTATGAGCACACCACAACGGTGCCCAGTAAGTATCAAGACTAACCTCGATGAAGTAGTGACGAGGACTAGTCAAGACACCCACTTGTCTAATAAAAGCTGAACAAGTATCAATATAGGAATCAGAGAAAATAATGATATACACATAAAGGCTACGCAATATAGATAACAAGGAAGTGAATTCGATAAAGAAGCAAAACAATATGTACCAGCGGAAACCATGAAGTAACACAATGACTGAATAGAACACGGACAACTCAGGCATGTAAATATAAAACACGAGCATGTAATGACTCAAAAACTTCAACCACTTCTACATCAAATTCATAGTCATCTCCATGAGGATCCGAACCTCGGACAAATCATCATTTACAGATCCCAATTTCCGAACCCTAACACTTAGCATCTTGCGCCCTCATTCGACTACTAACTGCACGGATGACTCACGTGCCAATTGGGTCATGCCTACCCATACGGTAAACACAACAAGAGTATCTTTACTTGACAACAACAAGGAATCCTGAATCCATTATTAGTACTTAACTGCGTGTATGCTTGTGCAGGTGTCTTAACATAATTTCAACAACCAATAGACATAAGGAAAACAAAGGGGCAACACTTGCATTGTCATCTCATAAATTTCCACACGAATGAAGTCACACGGTAAGTGTTTTAGTACACAATATCAACAACAAGGAATTCCCAAGGCCAATACAAGTATCATAACAATCCCTGGCATAGCCCACCTTGTCACGCCACGTGTGCAATAGTACCGTATATGTCCGCCTTGTTTCGCCATACGTGCATAAACATGTTCCCACCTTGTCACGCCACATGCACAACACTCAATCTCATATCCCGCCTTAACACGCCACATGTGCAATTATCAATAGTAACACAGCACGGTAGAAACCTCGTGCAAATCCCCATATCAACAACCGCACCGCAGAAACCTCGTGCATCACCACAATAAGTACAACAACAACAGTGGCAACAGTTCAAGATACAATTAATACATCAACTCAAGAGCCTTCGACAAAAAGATAGGCAAAACTAGTTCACAAGAAATAAACATAATAAGGAGAGCTAGGCATATTACAAATCGCTCAACAAGAAAGGGAAATAGCATGTAACAGCCGCACCTAATTACACGGGTGAACATAAGAAATCAACAAAAATCCGATAACTCCATATAAGGCAAGTCACGAAGTTATAGAATATCTAAACTTCATTTAAGGTTGAGCAGTTACAAGAATATTCAAAAACTTTGACTTAAGGACAAGCATTAGCGAATAATCATATTTTCATTTAAGACCAAAACAATTATAGGTTGAGATGAAATTAATTGCAAATTTGAGATACGCAGTTAAGAAGATATAGCATGAAAGTAAAGGGAATAAAACCTTCAGATAAGTCAATTAGGAGTCAAGTAGGCAATAGGAATAAATCCAAAAGTAAGAACTTCCACATTTAAGCAAATAAAGATGACACTAGAAATTAGGAAATTCAATCATGCTAAGGACAATTCATACTTGGTGAATATAAGGATCTAAGATTCCTAAAGGGGTCAACTTTCCAAAAATAAGTCCGAGCATGAGCTCGTCACCTCGCGTACATGGACTACAATCAACATAGAAGACTCAAATCCTAAGGGGTAATCCCCCACACAAGGTTAGGCAAGATACTTACCTCAACCGCTCAAAAGAAACTTGAAATCACGTTCTTGCCACGGGTATCCGAGTCTCAATGGCCCAAATCTGGTCAAATCAATAGCATTGTAAATGATACAACAAGCAACTAGTATAACAAATAAATTCGAAAACGCAAAATTGCGAAAATTGCCCAAAAGTTCCTCGGGCCCACGTCTCGGAATCGGGTAAAAATTATATATTCCAGACAGCCATTCACTCAAGAGTCTCAACATATGAAAATTTCTCGAATCGGAGGTCAAAAACCTAATCAAAACTCGATAATTCGGTCTCTGAAGTTTATCCCGTTCTCTACCCAAAAGTTTCGAAATTAAAAGCTGGATTTAAGATTGGAAACATTGAAATTGGTCTATAATGGATAGAAATCACTTACTCAAGTTACCCAGGTGCAAAAGCCTCAAAAAATCGCCTCTTTCGAGCTCCCCAATTCAAAAATGGTGAAAATAACATAAACCCTCAGTTCTGCCCCTTTTCTGCCCAGCAATTCTGCACCTGCGCCCCATAGGACCGCACCTGCAGAACTATCATCGCAGGTGCGTAAACCCACTAAAAAGTCTGGGGTCGCACCTACGGTCAAATGGCCGCACATGCGGCTCTACACCTGCGGAAAACTAACCGCACCTACGAGGCTTGGAGGTTTGGGCTATGTTCCGCACCTGCGAGCTCCTCGTCGCACCTGCGTGTCCGCACCTGTGGAAGGTCCATCGCAGGTGCGAGACACCAGAACCAGCAATGGTTCGGGTGTCTCCCAAGTGCTATTAACACCCGATGAGCATCCTAAACGTACCCGGGACCCCGTCCAACCACACACACAAGTCATAAAACCTAACAAGGACTCGCTCGAGCTTTCAAACCACATAAAACAACACTAATACGATGAATTAAACTAAGAATCCATCAAAATTCTTCAAACTTCTATAAACATTAAGTTTTGCATTCAAGGTCCGAATCACGTCAAATTAAGTTCTTTGTTACCAAATTTCAGAGATAACACATATAAATCATATCGAATTTGCACTGGGCTTCAGAATCATAATGCGAGCCCGATATCACAGGTTTCGTCTCAAATTTCATTTACAAAAACCTTTATATTTTACAGAAAATAATTTTCTTTAAAAATTCATTTCTTGGGCTTGGGAGCTCGGAATTCGATTCCGAGCATACGCCCAAGTCCCATATTTTTCTACGGACCCTGCGAGACCGTCAAATCACGGGTCCGAGCCCGTTTACCAAAAATTTTTACTGAAGTCAACTTTGTTCAAATTTCCAATACAAAATTTTCATTTTTCTTAGCTTTTCACATAAAGGCTTCCCGGCTTCACGGTCGGGTTGTGCAAGCAAATCTAGGTGAGAGAGAAGTAGGTTTTTACGACCTCACAACACATAATTAGATAGAATATACGGGATGACCCTTTTAGGTCATCACAAAATGAAATTAGAATGGTGGAAGTAATTAAGAGAATTGGCATAAAAACAATAATCAAGGAAATTGGAATAGAAATAATCGAGAAAACTGGGGGTAGGGGGTAACAATCAAGGCGTATGAAGAAATAATCAAGGAAACCGGGGGTCGGGTTTTCAAAGGCCCCCGATGTGTAAACAACCAAGCAACGCACCTCCTTATCCTTTTCATGGTTCAAGTTCTTCAAGCAATGTGATGGGGTGTATTGAGAATATGTTCAAGCAAATGATGGAAAAGAATGCCGATTCGGATGCCCCACTTACCTAACACAACACATCAATCGGCAACTTAGAAGTTCAAATGGGGAAAATCTCTCAAGCTCTAAATTATCGTCCTAAGGGGGCACTACCAAGTGACACAGTAATAAACCCAAAGGGTGAAAACAACATGGAGCATGCCATGGCCGTTACTATGAGAAGTGGAAGAGGTGCGAATGCACCCACCTCAAGTCAAAGGCAACTTGTGGATAATGAGCAAGTGGTGCAAGAAAAATAGAGCCCAAACATTATGGTGCAACCAAATGATGAAGTTCAAATTGATATTGATGATAGCGTGGAAGAGACTCAAGAGGAGGTGAACCCGTCTAAGTATCACATCATTGACATACTGGAGCCGGTAGTGAAGAAGGCTAAGGCACCATTGCCTAAGACTCCACCTCCATATCCTCAAAGACTTGCCAAGCAAAATGGTGGGAATCATATCAATAAGTTCAATCAAATGATGAAGGGTCTCTCAATCAATGTGCCATTAGTTGAAGCTTTAGAGAAAATGCCCTGTTATGCAAAGTTTATGAAGGATCTACTGACGAAGAAGCGGTGATAAAAACATACCTTTCGGGTTAGTGATGCGAAATTTATCTTCCAGGTGTGTAAGTCCATGCGGCAACCGAATAGAAATAAGGTATGCTCGTTTTTGGACTTGGTGACCATATATGATCAACGTGGGTGATATGTTGGAGGTCGTCTTGTTCAACTTGGACGATGACGAGATGGATGGCTTCATGGAATGTGTGAACTCTTTGCAAGGAATGGGGTCGTACAATTATGCGTCCTGGAAATTTTCCTTGGATCTTGAAAATAGGACAACTCCTCCTACAAAGCCTTTTATTGAACATACTCCTACCTTGGAGTTGAAACCATTGCCATCACATCTTCAGTATGAATTTCTTGGCCCTTGTTCTACTTTACTGATTATTCTTTCCTCTTGTTTGACTAACGTGCAGGTGGATTCCACTTTTGCGGTGCTACAAAAGAGGAAGAAGGCTATTGGGTGGACTTTGGTGGATATTCGGGAGATAAGCCCCGCTTTTTGCATGCATAAGATTAACTTGGAGGAAGACGCTAAACTATCTATTGAACATCAAAGGATACTCAATGATGCTATGCAAGAGGTTTTCAAAAGGAGATTATCAAGTGGTTGGATTTCGGGGTTGTCTTTCCCATCTCCGATGGTTCATGGATTTCTCTGATTCAATGTGTCCCAAAGAAGGGGAGGCATGATAGTGGTCACCAGTGACAAGAATTAATTGATTCCTACAAGAACGGTGACCAGTTCGAGAGTGTGTATGGACTACCGCAAGCTCCATAAAGTGAAAAGGAAGGATCACTTTCCACTTCCTTTCTTTGATCAAATGCTCGATTTATTGGCCGGTCGTTCTTTCTATTGCTTTCTTGATGCGTGTTCGTGCTACAACCGAATTCTTATATCTCCGAAAGATCAAAAGAAAACAAGCTTTACATGTCTTTATGGTACTTTTGCTTTCAAGTGGATGCCATTTGGTTTGTGCAATGCACCAACGACCTTTCAAAGGTGTATGATGGCTATTTTCACGGATATGGTGGAGGACTACCTTGAAGTTTTCATGAACGTATTCTCGGTGGTTGGAGATTCATTTGATGATTGTCTTGAAAAATTTTGATAAAGTGTTGGCACGATTTGAAGAAACAAACTTGGTGCTCACTTGGGAGAGGTGTCCTTTCATGGTCGAGGAAGGTTTTTTCCTTGGGAAAAAAGTCTCAAAGAGTTGAAGTTGACAAGGAAAAGATTGAGGTGATTTCTAAACTTCCACCTCCAACTTCAGTGAAGGGTCTGCGAAGTTTCTTGGCCATGCTGGGTTTTACCGGCGTTTCATCAAGGATTTCACTAAGGTGGTGAACCCGTTGTGCAAGCTTCTCGAGAAGGATTCTAAGTTTAACTTCAGTGATGATTGCATGAGAGATTTTGAATATTTTAAAGTAGAAGTTAAAAACTACTCCCATCATTACCGTTCCAAATTGGAGTGTCCCTTTTGAAGTCATGCGCGATGCAAGTGATGTAACGGTTGGGGCTATTTTTGGGGAATGAATCAACATAATTTTTCATGCTGTCTACTATGCTAGTAATACCATGAATAGTCCCCAAGTCAACTATAACATTACATAAAAAGAACTCCTTGCCATTGTGTTTGCAATTGAGAATTTTCATCCGTATTTGATGCGAAAGTCATTGTCCAAACGGATGATGCAGCGCCTTCATTATCTTATGAGCAAGAAGGACTCCAAAGCTCGATTGATGAGATGGGTTCTTTTGTTGCAAAATTTTCATACTGGCATCCAAGATAGAAAAGGGAGTGAAAACCAAGTGGCGGACCACTTGTATCGTTTGGAGGAGGATGGGAGGCTACATGATGGCCTTGAAATCAATGGCTCCTTCCCCGATGAGAAAATCTTGGCTATTTCAATGAAAGGGGTTCCATGGTTCCTTATGTGTGAAACCATTCCAGATGAGTTATCTTCAGACCAAAGGAAGAAGCTCAAACGTGATTGTCAAGATTATTATTGGGATGAACCATACCTCTTCTGGATATATACAGATGGGGTCATTAGAAGATGTGTACCAGAAGAAGGGCAAGGTGATATTCTTGGGGCTTCTCATTCTTCACCATATGGTGGTCATCATGGTGTAGCAAGAATATCGGCCAGAGTGCTTAGTTGTGTCTTCTATTGTCCCACTCTTTATAGGATTGAAGCGATTTAGTAAAAAGATGCGATGAATGTCAACGGGCCGGTGGAATCGCAACATAAAATGAAATGCTTCTCACTACCATTTTGGAGATCGATAATTTTGATGTGTGGGGTATTGACTTTATGGGTCCTTTTGTGAGTTCTTGTGGATACACCTACAACTTGGTCGCAGTTCATTATGTGTCCAAATAGGTTGCGGTTATTTCTCTACCCAACAACGAGGCGAGAGGTGTGGTGGTGTTCTTGAAGAAGAATATTTTCACAAGGTTTTAGTTCTCAGCAGACTATTATAAGCGATGGGAGGTCACATTTTTGCAACAAATATTTTGACACTTTACTTAGAAAGTGTGGTGTCACTCATAAAGTCACGACTCCTTATCATCCATAAGCTAACGGTAAAGTGGAAGTCTCCAACCGGGAGATGAAGAGTATTTTCTCCAAAACAGCGAATGCTAATCGGACGGATTGGTCCAAGAATCTTGATGATGCATTATGTTCTACCAGATGGCTTACAAAACACCTATCATAATGTCACCATACCGGTTGGTGTTCAGGAAAGCTTGTCACCTTCCACTGGAACATAATCACGACGCCATGTGGGCTCTAATGAAGTTGAATCTTGATCGAGATGTAGCTGCTAACTTGAGGGTTTCACATTTGAATGAATTGAATGAGTTCCAGTACCATGCTTATGCAAGTTCATCATTTTACAATAAAAAGATGAAATATCTTCACGATAAATACATTTGGAACAAAGAGTTCAAAGTGCACTATATTGTATTGTTGTTCAACTCAAGGCTGAGGATGTTTCCCGGGAAATTGTGGGTATGACACCTTTCGGTGCATTGGACTTCAAGAAAAAAACAATGATGTATTCCGAGTCAATGGTCACAGGGTGAAGCATTAATTAAGAAAATTTGGAGATAGCCAAGTTATGAAGGTCATTCATTTCAATTGATGGTATTTTGCGTCGTGTCGCGACGTTAAATCAAATTCTTCTTGGGAAGCAACCCATGTTTATTTTCCTTTTTCTTTGGTAGTTAGGTGTTATTTGTGTTCTTATTTGATTTGATGTGTGCTACAGGGATAAGTGTGACTTACAGGAATTGTGGACAAAAATCTGGCTAAGTGTTGAAAGAAGTGCGGACCGCGCATTTATGGTTGCTACAACAAAATTGCACTGTGGCTGCACAATTAGCTTGCAAACCCCACAAATGAGAGGTTGAAAATTTCAACTCTGTAAAGCTTGATCTGTTACAAAAAGGGTCGATGTGCGATCGAACAGTAAATCTGCGGCCGCAACATGAAATTTGCGGCTGCACACAAAATTTTGCTGACCGGAGATCGAGAACCAAAATGAAGCTCGGGTAATACAGTGCGGACCTCACATGAAAATGTGCGCCCGCACTCGACATTCTTCCCCTTTTGTATATCATAAGTATAAATGAAGGGCAGGGGTAAGGGTTACAATTTTCACTCTCTAAGCACAAAATAGCAAACTGTTGAAAATTCTTAGTGATTTTATCTGTCCACACACACAACATCTCTGATTAGTCACCCATTGCACTCATTCATCTGGTATGCCTGAATTTCATGTTGATATTTTCTTTTAATTTGTAGATTTTTAGTTATTTTTAGGCCATTTGTCAATAGAATTCAACTGTGTTATCATTGTGGGGGTAAATCTGTAATAGGTTAACTAATACATGTTCTATGTTCTATGGGGACTAGGTCAACAAATTTTCATGCTTCTATGATGTTACCATGTCAAATTGTGCAAACAATTGTAAAACCTAGATAAAAAAAAACTAGACTGTTTGTAATTTTTGAATTCTACGGCCGCAACTGAAATTTTGCGGCCCGTAGATTGTAATTTTTCGGAAACCCAATGAAAGAAGGGATTTGAGAGCGTAAGATAAAATGTGCGGACCACAAATTTCCTATTGCGGCCGCAGAACATCCCTTTTACTCTATTTAGAGACTCTACACTTTTTGAATCAAATGTGTAGCCGCAGGTCTAATTGTGCCGATCACAAAAATCATGTTGCGACCGCACATCAGCCATTTTCCTGTCATCATAGAGTTGGAATATTTTGGTTTTCAAAGATGTGGCCCCAAGTGAAATTGTGCGGACCCTACTTCACTTTTGCGGCTGCAAAATAAATTGTGCAGTCTGCAAGGCCTCATCTACGGCCGCAAGAAAATTGCACGAACCGCAGATCTTAACCCTGCAAGTATGTTGTGTTGTGAACCCTAACTGTGTCTTCTACTTTATATCCTACCAGCATACCTTCTGTGTATGTTTGAACATTGAATCGCAACTAACAATCACCTTTGCTTGCTACAGGTAATGGTTCGATCAAGAGGAAGTGGCGACACTACTGGGGGGGGGGTGAACCTTCTCGGGGTCGAGGCAAGAGTGTCTTACCCCTTGGCCTACAAAAGATAATTACAAATAAAGCTACATCCAGAAGAGGGTGAGGTGCAGATCTCTCCGAGACGAGCTCATATGTCCAGTCTAGGGAAGCATCAGAGGGAAACTCATCCTCTGTTCGGGAGCAGTCGGTTGTACAGTCAAGGCCTCAAGGGAGATACCAACTCAGGGACAAGTTTTCCTTATCTCATAGAACTCCCAAGGGATCTGAAAGTGCAAGATAGGCTTCTGAGTCATCCATCACACCTATCTCTAAAAAATACGATACACTAGTTCAGGATATCCCCGAAGATAGAGGATGGGGAGATGCTACAGCTGCCGGTCTTGAAAGATTGTAGAAGAAAGAGGTTTGGGAGGACCATTTTGTCAGCCTAGAAGCCTTCACCAGCTTTCATAGTTGGTGGCCACTAAGGTCGCTAACTCTTGAATGACAGTTTCAGTTAAAAGATTTGGAGAGGTACAACCTAGCAGTATTGAGACAGTTCAGATAACGCAAGGGGTGGATGCGGTTCACTCTAAGTGTAATGGATGCCAAAGAGTACCTCGTCTGTGAATTCTATGCCAATGTGGCTCATATTAAAAAGGGGACAGAAGTGAGTAAAGTACGTAACCTAAAAGTGAGATTCGATTAGCATATACTTAACACATACTTGGGCTTCGAAGATGTTGAGCCAAAGAAATATTTGGAGAACTATTAAATGGGAAACGCAACCCGACCTTGGTTAGCAGAGATTCTAGCAGCACCAGGGCCGCCACCACTATGGATTGTCACTGGGGTTTTTATCCACCAGAACACTACGCGTTTTGAGGCGAAGGGGTGGAAAACCTTTGTCTGCAGCAGACTGGACCCGTTCTAGAATAAGACCTACCTTACGATTCCTCGGGCAGTTCTAGTTGGTAATATTATGGCCGGGTACCCTATCAATGTGGGTACCGTGATGTCGGCCAACATCATAGTGATCGCTCAACAAGATGACTCGTCCTACCCGCATCCCAACACTATTATAGAACATCTCACCAATGTACTTGTAGAGCCGAGAGATTATGATACAAAGGTGCAGCCGAAGAAGCCTTTCTCTGGGAATTCATTGATGGATGCGAATAACCCGAAAAGGAAAGATCAACCTTTTACAACAATAGGCCATCTGATGAGCCAACTATGCTAGTTGGAAAGGTAGTTGAGGTCCCATCCATTTCGGCCGAGCCTTTCTGCAGTCATGCAGCTATGCCTTGACCATCATCTATAGTCCGTAATACAGTTCCTACCCTAGCTTCCACCTCGGTTTGAAGCCAGTGCATATGCCTAACGTCCAACTTTTTGTGCTGCGAGTCTCGTTGACTTTGGCGAGCCTCAACAACTGGATATAGACAACCACTGCAAAATTGTCTGACCTATCTAGTAATGTTGCATCACAACCTTCTTTTCATACACCTCAACTTCCCATGACCATTCAAGATACATTCAAGAAGCTCCTAGAGAACCAAACCATTATTGTGGCTACCTTGGTACAACACGGGTCAGCGATCGAAGAGATGGCTAATGAAGTAAAGAAGATGCGGAAATCCCATGCTAGCAAGAAGTCATTAGATAAGCTCCAGAAAGAAGGTACATAATTTCTATAGCCAGAGGTCTTCCATTTGACATGTTACTTGACCTGTACCCGTCGGCACAAGATCCGGCAACACCATCTGCACCGGTAGTACTAGCAGGCCATTTTAATGAGCCACACTTAGTTGTCGACATTGCTGGGGCAGTACGCGAGATTTTTTCCAACCCGGCCACACCAGGAATCGAGAATCATAAGATATAATTGGAAAAGAGGGAGGGCGATGACATTGCTTGGGACACAGAGATGTCCAAGGAGCTACAAGGAGTTTTCTTCACTGTTTTACTCTTATTTTGTTAAGCATTAGGAAAATGCATATTTTTATTCGGAGAGGGGGGGGGGATTGGAGTTTATTTGTTATATTTTATACATTCTGAGACAGTTCGCCTATAATGACTTGATAATATTCTCTCTTTTCTTATTATGTATATATATTCTCTCTCTCTCATTATATATATTCATTCTATCTTTAGTAGTTTTGTTCATTAGCTTCTGCATCTTTATTTTTGCTTATTAGCTTCTTTTTATGATTTAGTAGTGTATTAGCTCTTGTTTTGTTTAGTAGCTTTTTTTATGTTTTAGTAGATAATAAGCCTTTGGTTTTCTTATTGCCATGGTTCTTTCAAATGTAGTTGTTGTGTGAACCGGATGACTCGTCCCAACAATGGATGGCGCGACAACCTTCTTAAGGGAATAAGCCTGTTTTGTGTTTAGGTAATAATAGTAGTAGTAATGAATAAAAAGACCTAATTACATCATGCTCTAAGACTCAAACATGGTTCATTAGGCAGCAACACACTTAACTACGTGCTTATGGTTAGAGGCAAGGTTTTTAAAAGGAAATAGTTCTAGTTAGTGACTTTGTGACTCTTGTGTTGACTTTGGTAATCATCGAGTGATGTAATTGGACCTAGTGATCTTTAAAATTAAATTTGGTCATTGTGAGACCTCGACTCTATCATTTTTTACAATCTATTTGCATGAGGGGTGAGATGAATTATTTCTAGTCTGAGTATTCGTGCGAAGGGTATAGAACTTGCACCCCAATGTCTTTCAAGGAGAAATTCTAAGTTTTGCTTGGTTTGAGAGGTGATTGTAGGCTCTACTTTGCACATTTGAGTTTTTCTATTGCCAACCGACGTTGTTATCCCTAGTCAACCCCTTTGATCCTCTAGCCTTTCTCATTTGATAACCATATTACAAGCCTCTACCCATTTTGTCGTGACCCTATCTTGGCACCTGAGCTTTTCTTAAAACTCTTGTGAAACAAATGGCTTAAGACAAATTGGTTGTAATTGTGAATGGTCAGGTTCGCATTTGCGATGATAGCAAGAATGGGGAGACCTTCGCATTTGCAGGGCTCGGATTTGCGAACCCCTGGTCGCAAATGCGACACCTGCAACTGATTAAAATGACTTTTGGACAGGATTTTTGATTCATTTTCGAAATTTTCAAAACCTAAAACACAAGAGGCGATTTACCAAAGACTTCTTCTTTCCCAGATCATTGGTAAATGATTCTAAACTAGTTTCTTTAAGTCTTTCACTACATTTTACAAGATTTAAACCTAAAATCTAAGGTTTTCATTATGAAATTGGGGATTTTTGGGTAGAACCGAGGGATTTCGAAATTTGGGGATTTAGACCTCAATTTGAGGTCCGATTCCAAAATCAATTCTATATCCGGGCTCGGGGGTGAATGGATTATCGGGTTTTGGTTGGAATTTTGGTTTTGGACCTAGCGGGCCCGTGTTGACTTTTGTTGTCTTTTAAAAAAATGGCCTAAATTGAATTATTTGCAATATTGGGTAGTTCCTAAGGCTTAAATTGAACCATTTGGTTGGTAATTTACTAGATTCTATTGGTCTGGAGGCTTGTGTGAAGGGAAAAATTGTAATTGAGCATTGAGTAGCTTGTGGAGCGAGGTATATGTTGTGTCTAAGTTTGACTTGAGGGATTAGGAACCCTCGACCTATTTTCTATGTGAAAAATTCATGTGAGCGGTGTATAAGTGAGGTGAGGAGTACTTATGCGCCGCCACATTATCTATTTCTGCCTTTTTCCTTCTCGTTCTTCCTATATTGTCTTTTTCCTACCTTAACTGCCACATGCTTTACTTGTATATGCATGCTAAATCGCTTCATGTTAGACATTGTTTCTCATTGTTGAAGGTATTAGTTATTCCGTAGCTTCGTTGTCTCATAGTATTTTCTTAAGTTGGTTTATCGGTGTTTTATGGTATATTTGGATTGGTCTTGCTGCGTAGTAGTATTTGTGTGAAGTTACATAATGTACAAGCTTCCTATTTGCTTTGGTTTGAAGTTTAAGTACTGTGAAGGGTTTTGAGTTAAATTGTGAAATTTCTATACTCACTGAGTAATTGATAATGATACGGTGGGATCCGGTTCCGCGTCGCAACAGGTGGAATAAGGGTGGTATATTGAGGAGGAATCAGAGTGAATTGATATCATACGGTGGGATCGCGTTTCACAATGCAACATGTGGAATAAGGGTGGGTTGTGGTGGAATAAGGGTGAATTATGATTGTGATTATTGTGATATGGTGGGATCGGGTTGCACGCTGCAATACCTTTATTTATATCTTGTTGTTATGTTAACAAGAGGAAATAAGGGAGGTATATGACATGTACAGTGGGATCGAGTTGCACGGCGCAACAACCTATATATTATATTTTTCCTTGATTGATTAGTTATATAGTAGTTTTAGATTGCACTTAAGGATGTAGTTGAACACTGATGAAATACTTTGAGAGTTGTATTTACTTCTTGCAAGTACTGCTTCATTTTATTTTGTCTTGCTTTCTATTTATATTATATACTGTCTATATATTATAATGTGACTGCCCTGCAGTAGCCTCGTCACTCCTTCGTTGAGGTTCGGCTCGGCACTTACCAATACATGGGGTAAGTTGTGTTGATACTGCACTAATCACTTCCTATGTAGATTTCAGAGCAGGTTCGGGCTGATCGAGAGGTTGGCTACGAGATTCACTTTTTACGAGACCCAAGGTAGTCCTGCTGGCGTTTGCAGGCCCTGGTGCCCCCTTATATACCCCATACTTAGTGTTTTCTTTATTTCGTAAACAGTTGTATTTTCTTTCGGACAAGTACTTGTAATAAAATCATACAATGTTTATTTACTTTCATGTTCATTTTGATCTGTTATAGCTTGTTTATTGGTAATCACTGAAACATAAATGGATTGGTTAATAAATCTCTAATGTTGGCTTTCCTAGAAAGGTAATGTTGGGCGTCATCGCGGTCCCGACGGCGGGAGTTCCGGGTCGTGACAAGTTGGTATCAAGGCACTAGTTTGCCTAGGTCTCACAATTCAAGGACAAGCTTAGCAGAGTCTAGGGGGTCAGTAGAGAGAAGTCTGTACTAATCTCCAAATGACTACAGAGTTTAGAAAGAATACCACTTATATTCTTCTCTATCGCGCGATTTTGTTCTCTCCGTGCTAATCGAATTTTTTCACTCTTGTACTTTCACAGATGGCGAGAACACGTACCGCGTGTTCAGCTGAGCATCAACAAGATCCCCCAGTTACAGCTCCTACGATGGTCAGAGGTCGAGGTTGAGGCCATGCCGGAGGCCGAGGCAGGGGTAGAGCTCAGCCCAGAGCTCGAGCAGCAGTACCAATGATGGAGCTTTAGGTAGAGTTTGTTGATGAGGTTCTAGCCAAGACCGTTCCATTCGTACCAGCTGAGGTCCTAGAGGGGTTCATTGCCACCCCCGTTCTTTGGGATGCCTTGGTCTGCCTGGTGGGATTTATGGAGAGTATTTCCCATACTTGTGCATTCCCCATGGCACCAGCCGTCTCTCAAGCTGGAAGAGGAGCCAAGACTCCTGCTACCCACACTCTGAGTAGATGGCTCTCCAGTATCAGACTCCAGCAGCTCATCCAGTCGATGTAGTTTAGCTGGTTGCTGCGGCACAAACCGATGATGGGTCCTTTATGTCTTCTGAGGCCTTGTGGAAATTGGACAGGTTTACCAAGATCTTCCCATTCCATTTCAGTGGTGCTATTCAGAGGATCCTCAGGAGTATCTTGACAGCTGTCACAAGGTTTTTCGGAACATAGGTATATTGGAGACCAATGGGGTCGACTTTGTTGCATTTCAGATCACTGGTTCCGCCAAGAAATGGTGGAGGGATTACTTGTTTTCCAGACCAGATGGGTCGCCTGCTCTTACTTGGGACCAATTATTTCAGCTCTTCCTAGAGAAGTTTCTGCCCATCACCTTGAGAGAGGAGTGCCGCCATTAGTTAGAGCGTCTCCAGCAGGGCAGTATGACTGTTACTCAGTATGAGACCCGGTTTGTGGATTTGGCCTGCCATGCTCTTCTTCTGATTCCCACTGAGAGAGAGAGGGTGAGGAGGTTTATTGATGGACTTTCTTAGCCTATCAGATTGCAGATGGCTAAGGAGACTGGGAATGATATTTCCTTTCAGGCGGCTGCCAATGTCACCTAGCAAGTCGAGATGGTTCTATCACATGGGGGAGGTCAGGGGTGTGACAAGATACCTCGTCATTCTGGTGGGTTCAGCGGTGCCTCATCTTGAGATAGGGGTACTTTTGGTACAGGCCATCCTCCAACGCCATTTCATTCAGCGCTTCAGGCATCTTATAGTGCGTCAGGGAGTCGTAGCCCTTATATGCCTCCTTCTGGGCAGCCACTCTACAGTGCACCTCCTATTCAGAGTTATTACCGTGGTCAGCCGACCCGTTAGGTTTAGTCCCAGTTCGCACTACCACATTATCAGGATGGATATTTCGAGTGTGGTGGTTATGGGCATATCAGGAGGACCTATCCGAGATTATTGGGCATTCAGTCACAGTAGCAGAGTTCTCGTGCCATGATTCCGGCACCTGGTGCACCACCCCCGCTCAACCAGCCAGAGGTAGGGGCCAGGCAGCTAGAGGTAGAGGTTAGGCCACTAAAGGAGGAGATCAGGCCGTTAGAGGTAAAGGTCAGGCCGCTAGAGGTGGAGAACAGCTAGCAGGGCACTGTCCTAGAGATATGGTTCAGAGTAATGGGACTCATCCCCGATGGTAATGTTTTCCAGCCAGGTCTAAGGTTAAGTCATTCAATGCTACTATCACAGGTACTATTTCTGTTTGCAATAGAGATACTTCAGTTTTATTTGATCCTGGGCCGACTTACTCCTATGTGTCATCTTATTTTGCTTCATATTTGGTTATGCCCCGTGATTCCTTGAGTCCCCATGTATATGTGTCCACGCCTGTGGGGGATTCTATTATTGTAGATTGTGTCTATCATTAGTGTGTGGTTATTATTGGGGGTCTTGAGACCATGGTAGATCATCTACTTCTCGATATGGTTTATTTTAATGTCATTTGTGGGATGGATTGGCTGTCAACTTATCACACTTTATTATATTGTCAAGGCAAGATAATGAACTTAGCCTTGTCAGGGTTGCCTCGATTGGAGTGGAGAGGGAATCCTGTCCTTTCTACCAGCACCGATATCTTTTATGTGAAGGCTCGACATATGCTCGAGAAGGGGTGTCTAGCTTATTTGGCTTATTTCAGTGATTCTAGTGCAGAGGTTCCTTCCATGGGTTTTGTACCAGTTGTCTGAGAGTTTCTGGAGGTATTTCCCGCAGACCTGCTAGGGATGCCACCCGACATGTATATTGACTTCTCTATTGATTTAGTTCCGGGCACTCAGCCCATTTTTATTCTGCCATACCGTATGGCCCAGCTAGACTTGAAGGAGTTGAAGGAACAATTGCAGGATTTTCTTTATAAGGGATTCATTAGACCTAGTGTCTCGCCCTAGGGTGCGCTCTTTTTATTTGTGAATAAGAAAGATACGTCGATGAGGATGTGCATTGATTACCGATAGTTGAACAAAGTCACTATCAAGAACAAGTATCCATTGCCGAGGATTGGTGAATTATTTGATCAGCTTCAGGGTGTCAAAGTATTTTCAAATATCGATTAGAGGTCTGGCTACCATCCGTTGAAGATTTGGGCATCATATGTCCCTAAGACAGCTTTTCGGACTCGATATAGGCATTATGAGTTTCTGGTGATGTCATTTCGGTTATCAGATGCCCTGGCAACATTTATGGACTTGATGAACCGGGTTTTCAAGCCTTATTTGGATTCTTTTGTGATCGTGTTCATTGATGATATCTTGATCTACTACCGCAGCCAAGAGGAGCATGAGTAGCATTTTCGGATCGTTCTTCAGACTCTGAGAGATAACCAGTTATATGCTATGTTTTCAAAATGTGAGTTTTGGTTGAGTTCAAATGGATTCTTGGGTCACATATCAGCAGAGGGTATTCAGGTGGATTTTAAGAAGATTGAGGCAGTTCAAAACTAGCATAGACCTACTTCCGCCACGGAGATCCGTAGTTTCTTGGGTTTGGAGCCGGGTTACTACCGTCGGTTTGTGGAGGGGTTCTCATCTATAGCATCCCCGTTGACCAGGTTGACCCAGAAGGGTGCCCCGTTCAGATGGTCAGACGAGTTTGAGGGGAGCTTTTAGAAGCTCAAGACAACTTTGACTACGGCATCGGTATTGGTGTTACCCTCATGTTCAGGATCTTATATAGTATATTGTGATGCATCTCGTATTGGCCTGGGTGCAGTATTGATGCAGGGTGGAAAAGTTATTGCATATGCTTCGCGCCAGCTGAAGGTTCGCAAGAAGAATTACCTTGTTCATGATCTAGAGCTGGAAGCCATTGTTCACGCGCTGAAGATTTGGAGGCAATATATTTACGGCGTGCCATGTGACGTATTCACGGATCATCGGAGCTTGCAGTACTTGTTCAAGTAGAATGAGCTCAATTTGAGGCAGAGTAGGTGGTTGTAGCTATTGAAAGACTATGATATCACCATATTGTATCATCCCGAGAAGGCCAATGTGGTGGCCGATGCTTTGAGTAGAAAATCGTCTAGTATTGGTAGCCTTGCATATATTCCAATTGGTGAGAGACCGTTTGCATTAGATGTTCAGGCTTTGGCCAACCAGTTCGTGAGAATGGATGTTTCTGAGCCCAGGTGTTCTAGCTTGTACAGTTACTCGGTCTTTTTTGTTTGACCGCATCATAGATCGGCAGTATGACGACCCTCGTTTGCTTGTCCTTAAGGACACAGTGCAGCACAGTGGTGCCAAGCGGGTTACTGTTGGAGATGATGGAGTTTTGAGGATGCATGGTCGTGTTTGTGTGCCCAGTATGGATGGACTTTGTGAGTTGATTCTTGAGGAGGCCCACATTTCCCAGTATTCCATTCATATAGGTGCCACCAAGATGTATCAGGATTTGCGGCAGCATTATTGGTGGAGGAGAATGAAGAAGGATATAGTTGCATATGTGTCTCGGTGTCTAAATTGTCAGCAGGTAAAGTGTGAGCATCAGAGACCTGGTGATTTGCTTCAGAAGTTAGAGATTCCTGAGTGGAAATGGGAGCACGTCACTATGGATTTTGTTGTTGGACTTCCACGGACTCGGAAAAAGTTCGATGCAATTTGGTTCATTGTGGACAGGTTAACCAAGTTAGCGTAGTTCACTCCTGTTGCAGTTTCATATTCTTAAGAGCGGTTGGCAGAGATTTATATCGGTGAGGTCGTGTCTTCATGGTTATGCCGATTGTAGAGTTCGGTTGCATTCATGGTCGGAGAGAGAGTGTTGCTCCGGATATCACCCATGAAGGGTGTATTGAGGTTTGGAAGGAAGGTCAAGTGGAGCCCAAGGTATATTAGGCCTTTTGAGATCCTCGTTTATCAGTAGTTCATCCGGTGTCACATCTGTCCATGCTCCAGAAGTATCATGGCAATCCATTCCACGTGTTAGATTTCAGCATTGTCCAGTTGGACAAGGATTTGACCTACGAGGAGGAGACGGTAGCTATTCTATACTGGCAGGTCCATCAGTTGAAGTCGAATAATTATCCTTCAGTCCGAGTGCAGTGGAGAGTCCAGCCTGTTGAGGCAGCTACCTGGGAGTCTGAGTCTAATATGCGGAGTACATATACCCACCTTTTTCCCAACTCAGGTATTTTTCTATGTCCATTCGAGGGCGAACGGTTACTTTTGAGGTGAAGAATGTGATGACCCAATAGGTCGTCTTATGATTAAAAACCAAATTCTTCGTTTCGAGGCCTTAAAAATATCATTCTATCCTTCCTCGAGTTGCGTGCATAGTTTGAGTATTGAAACGAGAGGCTTATATGTTAAAAACTTATAAAACAAGAATTTTTGCCTTAAAAGTTAATTTTAGTTAACATCGGTCAACATTTTTGGTAAATGGACCCAGATTCATATTTTGACAGTCTCGTTGTGATCGTATCAAAATCTGGGACCTTGGCGTATGCCAGAACCGGATTCGGAAGTCCCTAGCATGATTTTTTTTTTAAAATTGCAAGTCTGAAAATTTAATGGTTTGTAAGAAGCTGTTGATATTTGATCTTGTTTTTACCGGGTCTGTATTTTGGTTCCAGCTTTGGTGTTGGCCTCTGATCTCGCAATTTCGAGATCAGAGTTGGCATTTGTGATGCCTGACAGTGTTGCAATTGCGAGCTACTCATCGCCAATGCGAAGAGAAGCTTGGCTAACAGTGTTCGCAATTGCGAACTTCTCTTCGCATTTGCGAAGGGGGCCTGGGTAGGGTAGTGATCGCAATTGCAATCAATTGGTCATAATTATGAATGGTCAGGTTCGCATTTGCGAGATTTTCTACGCATTTTCGATGATATCAGGAATGGGGAGACCTTCGCATTTGAGGGGCTCGCATTTGCAAACCCTTGGTCACAAATACGACACCTGCAACTGATCAAAATGACTTTTGGACGGGATTTTGGATTCATTTCCCAAATTTTTAAAACCTAAAACACAAGAGGTGATTTTCCATAGACTTATTATTTCCCATATTATTAGTAAGTGATTCTAAACTAGTTTCTTTTATTCTTTCACTACATTTTACAAGATTCAACCTGAAATCTAAGGTTTTCATGGTGGAATTGGGGATTTTTGGGTAAAACTTAGGTATTTTGAAATTTTGGGATTTAGACCTGAATTTGAGATCGGATTCCAAAACCAATTGTATATCCGGGCTCGGGGGTGAATTGGTAATCGGGTTTGGTTAGAATTTTGGGTTAGGACCAAGCAGTCCCGTGTGTTGACTTTTCTTGACATTTTAAAAAATGCCCTAAATTGAATTCTTTGCAATCGTGAGTAGTTCCTAAGGCTTAAATTGAATTATTTGGTTGGAAATTTGCTAGATTCTATTTGTTCGGAGGCTTGTGTGAAGGGAAAAGCGGTAATTGAGCATTGAGTGGCTTGTGGAGCGAGGTAAGTGTTGTATCTAACTTTGACTTGAGGGATTAGGAACACTCGACCTATTTGCTATATGAAAATTCATGTGAGCGGTGTATAAGTGAGGCGACGAGTACTTATGCGCCGCCAAGTTATCTGTTTTTGCCTTATTCCTTCCCATTCTTCTTATATTGTCTTTTTCTTGCCTTAACTACTACATGTTTTACTTGTACATCCATGCTTAATTTCTACATATGATACATTGTTTCTCATTATTGAAGGTATTAGTTATTTCGTATCTTCATTTTCTCATTTTATTTGCTTAAGTTGGCTTATCAATGTTTTATGGTATATTTGGATTGATCTTGCTAAGTAGTATTATTTTTGCGAAGTTCCATAAGTACAAGCTTCCCATTTGGTTTTGTTTGAAGCTTAAGTATTGTGAATGGTTTTGAGTTAAAATGCAAATTTTTTGTATTACTGAGTAATTGATACTGATATGGTGGGATCGGGTTGCGCGCCACAACAGTTGGAATAAGGTTATTATATTGAGGAGGAATATGGGTAAATTGATATCGTTCAGTGGGATCAGATTGCACGCCGCAACAGATGTAATAAGGGTGGCTTGTGGTGGTATAAGGGTGAATTGTGATATGGTGGGATCGGCTTGCACGCTGCAATACTTTTATTTATATCTTGTTGTTATGTTAACAACAGGAAATAAGGGAGGTATATGATATGTACATTGGTTCGGATTGCACGCCACATCAACCTATATGTTATATGTTTCCTTGACTGGGTTAGTTGTACAATAGTTTTAAATTACACTTAAGGATTGGTGGTAGATGAGCACTGAAGAAATACTTTGAGAGTCGTATTGATTTTGCAAGTACTGCTTCATTTTATTCTGTCTTACTTTCTATTTTATTATATACTGTCTGCAGCTTATAATGTGGCTGCCCGGTCGTAGCCTCGTTACTCCTTCGTCGAGGTTAGGCTTGACACTTATCAATACGTGGGGTTGGTTGTACAGATACTAAACTCTGCACTTCCTGTGCAAATTTTTGAGCAGATTCTGGTTGATTGAGAGTTGGGCTGCAAGATTCACTTGCTAGGATACCCGAGGTAGTCCTGCTGGCATCTGCGGGCTCTAGCGTCCCCTTCTTTACCCCATACATAATATTTTCTTTATTTCGTAAACAATTGTATTTTCTTTCGGTCAAGTACTTGTAGTAAAATCATAGAATGTTTGTGAATTGTGACTCTGGATTCTGGGTAGTAATAGTATATAATCAAGGTTGTTGTTTATTTACTTTTGCTTTCATTTTGATCTACTATAGCTTGTTTATTGTAAAAAATTAAAACGTAAATGAATTGCCTAATAAATCTTTAACATTGGATTGCCTAGCAAGTGTAACGTTAGGCGCCATCACGGACCCGATTGTGGGAATTGCGGGTCGTGAATAGTACATTTAATGGGGAAAATCCAAGGCGTAGTAGACTTCAAAGAACAACTATATTTGGACTAGATATTTGACATTCTTGTTCCAAAATGAGCCTCAACGTTTCAAGAAGCAATATCTTCCTCGGAAGCACAGTATTGGAAAGAGGCAGTCAATAGTAAGATATAATCCATATTACGTAATCATACTTGGGAATTAGTTTTTCTTCCTCCAGTAAATAAACCTTTGGGTTCTAAGTGGATTTTCAAAAGCAAAATGAAAGCTGAAGATACTATTGACAAATATAAGGCAAGATTAGTTTTCAAAAGATTTAGACAAAGGATTACATCTGTTCGGGTGTAAACAACGTTAGTTGCTGTGTATGGACTTGAAATCCATCAAATGAATGTGAAACACCCTTATTAAACGAAGATATGAAGGAAAGGATTTATATGGAATAAGCTGAAGGGTTTGTGGTTCCCAAAAAGGAAAAGAAGGTGTGCCGACTTGTTAAGTCACTTTACGCATTGAAACAAGCACCCAAACAATGGCATCCAAAATTTGACCAAACAATATTAGCAAATAGGTTTAAGATTAATGAGTGTGATAAATGTGTTTACATTAAGAACTCTCTAAATCGCATAGTCATTGTATGTTTATATGTTAATGATATGTTAAGAATGAGCAAATACACTGTAGATATAAATGCTACTAAGCGTATGCTAGCTAACAAGTTTGATATGAAAGATTTTAGGAGTTGCTGATTTAATTCTAGGAATAAAATCCATAGGACTCCTCATGGTCTAGCATTTTCTCAATTTGTTACATTAAAATAGAATTTGAAAAATTCAAGTATTTTGATTTCAAAGTTGCGAAGACCCCGATTGATGTAAATGTTGCTCTTACAAAGAATCGAGGTCAGAGCAGATCTCAACTGGATTATGCTAAAGTGTTGGAAAGTTTAATGTATATCATGAATTGTACACGGCCTAATATAGATTGTGCATTAAGTAAACTGAATCTTACACAAGTAATCCCGACCAAACTCATTAGATGGAAATGAAAAGAATTTTGGATATCTAATATACCCAAGCTTATGCTTTGCACTACAATAAGTATCATGCGGTAATTGAAGGATATAGTGATGCAAATTTGATGGATATGTTTCTACCATTGGTGGAGGAGCAATGTCTTGGAAATCATCCAAACAGACATGTATTGCTCGTTGTACAATAGAGTTTGAGTTTATAGTTTTTAATAAAGCTAGAGAAGAAGCTGAATAGCTCCATAATTTCTTGGAAAATATTCCATTTTGGCCCAAACCAGTGGCTCCTATATAGATATATTGCGATAGTCAAGCGCCAATAAGAAGAGCTGGGAGCGTTATATATAAAGAAGAATCTCGTCACATACAACAAGGACATAACAACATTAGACAATTTTTCTCTAGTGGCATTATCACAATTGACCATGTAAGGTCAAAAGATAGTGTGTCGGATCTGCTTATACAAGGCCTAACTAGAGAGGCGGTTGATAAATCATTGAAGGGAATGAGACTAGGACCGAGGACAAGTCATTTTGGCGGTAACTCTACCTATAATACTGGAGATCCCAGGATTTATGTTCAACGAGATCAAACAAAGTCATTAATGACGGTTCAACATTGTCAAGTAAAACTTTGATTCATTCTCGTGATGAAGATAATGTTCAGTACCAAGGATAAAATACTAAGGCTTTTTAATGGTTTTTAAGTTTGATACGGAGTATATCAAATAGTGTATATACGGGATAACACGTTTAGGAATCACCTATGTAAGTGTGAAGTGTAAGCCACATCAAGAAAAATTATGTAAGGTCAGTTCTCTACGCACTTATGAACCAGGTGGAGTTCACAGCTGAAATGAACGCCAACAATGAAAATCAAAGACGAATAAAGGGATGATTGTGTGACTTGTGCCTGTCTAGGTATACACCAAAGTTCGACGATTCAAAGATATCAAATCTACCGATTGATCGAGTATATCTGATATAAGTTCATTACGGAAAGTTCAAAGGAAAACTTACTTATCGAGATACTATTAATCCTTGCTTGTAAATCACACAGTTTTCATGTATGCATATTTTCAGATAGCCATTCCCCATTCATGTGGGGGGTTGTTGGATTTTTTATTAAATAAGGAGGTGTGAATAGGAGACGGTGGGAAAAGATTTGTAGGAAAATGAAAAGACAAAAAGTTTGAAGTGTTTCTTTTACTAAGGCACTTTGTCCCTCATCAAAAAATGAAAAAAAATAATTCTGGTGCTTATATAGAGAAGTGCATCTTTTAGTTCTTAAAAGAGTTGAGAAGAAGTGGTGCCCCGTGCCATCATTGTCGCTCACTCGCTCGCTTGGCTCGGCTTCGGATTCGGTCAATTGAGATGATTGATCGATAAATTTTTGGACCAAATTTATTTTCCGTTTTTTCATTATTTATTTTCTTTTTCCTGAATTTTTTTCGCGTGGTATTTATGTTTTAATTTTGCCATTAATTTTTTAACGGTCATTTTCGAATTTCAAATTCGTGACCAACCATAATTTTTTCTGCCTAAATGATACCTTATGTGAACAAGTACCTTCACACCTATTCAACCCAGATTAATTGGCTATAAATTCAGAGGCTTTGCCTCACTTTTCCACCACTAAAAATATGCAAACTCTCCCCTCTCTTTTCTATATTTCTTCATTGTTTTTCAAAGAAAAAACATAAGCATCAGTGTGGTTTACTGTTGTTTATTGAGTTTGACGAAGTTCTGTAATTTTCATTACCGATATTACAGAATAATTGTTTCGTTCTATCCTAGGATGAACTAGTCCAATAACCTTGGGCAGTAGTGAGGAGATTAAATTCCTTAAGAAAACACAGTTTCCTGTTCGGCTCAAAACGTTTTCATTACACAATTTCTATTTCTGTTTTCTATTTTATTTTGAAATAACAATGGGTTCATATAGCTATATATTACAAAATTAATGATCTTTTACACATAAACTTATGCTCCGCAGAAGTACGGAATTGACTTGAACTTGATGCCGACACATCACATCCGTCTCTATGTTTAGAATGGTGAAAAAACTCTCTCTCAAACTTTATTTTGATTTTATTGAAGGTGAGGGTGGCCTCATGAATAGTGTAGGGAAAGGAAAAGGAAGAAAAGGGAAGTTCTTTCGGCAGGATTAATGTTCTACGATGGAAAGGAGCATTTATACATACAAATAAAAAGATAGTGGAATAAAGTCAAACAAATGTCATTTGCACGTATATTTAAATTCTAATTATGTTCCAAGGGAAAGATAATCTCTCAGTTGTTTCGGTTTAATCAGCATATTGATATTTTATTGGTCAATTTTCACAAAGTTTTAAGTAACTAGTAATTAGGTGTATTTTGGAATAACAAATTATAGGATGAAAATATATATTACCTAAGCAATATAATGGAAAAAAGATATTCACAAGCATTATTTCCAAACACTTCATAATTGTGTTGGGGCAGGTGATAGTCATTTATATGCATTTTTGCAGCAAACGTTTGAAGTCAAATACGATATATTGAACAAACCAGTGGATGCATGAACACGACCATGGAAAATGTGTGCATTACTTTTCCAACTAAATATTCTTTCTCAATCCGTCCAACAATAATGTTTACATTTTATGAAGAGAGGAAACTGTTAAGTTTAGAATTTTAATATTGATCAATAAACTAAAATAAGCCTTGACTAATGACATATCTTTGTATGCAGATTTGGTAAGCAACAATAATGATGCAAGGA
The DNA here is from genome assembly GCA_005239505.1 of Nicotiana paniculata. Lineage (NCBI taxonomy): Eukaryota > Viridiplantae > Streptophyta > Magnoliopsida > Solanales > Solanaceae > Nicotiana > Nicotiana paniculata. The sequence goes on along the minus strand of ML350735.1, from coordinate 20,113 downwards.
AAGAAGATCCTACTAAACGGTTATGTATTCTGAACTTTGCTTTACATGAAAAATGAATCAATCAGTCTAAGAACAAAAAAGGAAAGTCAATCAGTCATCCTTGTCAAAGATTCTCAAGTGTGCAAGAATGGGAAGAAGGCTAATCAAAGATAGAGATCAAATCCAGAAGATTCTACAGAAGCTCAAATCAATGAGGAATGAAGGAAGCAATCCATCAAGGTTAAAAAAGAATCTAGCTACCATTTCAAGCTAGGTTCATGAGGCTACCCTAGGGTTTTTCTCTTAGATGTATATGCCTCACCAGGAAATGACTCCTAGAATTGCTGCAATACAATCCCAGAAGAAGAGGAAACAAAAGACTCATCAAGCTATAAAGCAAGAAGCAGAAGAATATTCGAAGGCACGCAACTACATCATCTGTTTCTAAGCCTTTCTAGTTCTTAGTACAAACACTGTATTCTTGAGTCTACAAGTGTCACAAAAGATAAGAAGAGTTAGAACAAAAAACGAGAGTTGTGTCAACATTGGAAAAAATTACTGTTGATGTATATTGTTGGTGGTGAATGTACTAAACCCATCAATGTTGTAAACATTCATCAAGAATCTAAGAGAATCCTTGTGACCTAAGGAAACTGGACGTAGGTATCACACCGGTACTAAACCATTATAAAAATTGATGTGTCTGCTTTACCTTTATGTTCATTTAGTTTATCTCTACTGAAATCAACCACTGCGCAAAGTCTAGTCAACTAAACTCAGACTTAGTCAACTAAGATTTTTAAATTGGTTAGAATTCACCCTCTTCTTGTACTTTCAATTGATATTAGAGCAAGGCTCGCGAACTTTGCTTAACAGCGAGGAAAAGATCATGGGATCAAATACAGTCGTTGGAGTACTATTCTGAGAAGGAACTTCTCAAGTACGACCCTCGTACATTAACAATCAACACTTTTCTCACTTGAAAGTACGAATGGAGACCTACACTATGTCATATGACACAAAAGTTTGGTGCATGATCAAAAAGGGAAATCGTCCAATTCCGCTAAAGAAAGATGAAAATGTTCAAGTCATTGTATCATCTGATATTCTTGATTTAGATGATTATAGTGAAGAACAATCAGTTGCCATAACAGTAAATTCTAAGGCAAAAAATCAGTTGTACAATGCTATCAGTGGAGAAGAATATGAAAAAATATCAAGCTATGAAACTGGAAAGGAAATGTGGGATAAATTAGAGGTCACATATGAAGGAACCAATAAAGTGAAAGAAACAAGGATAAATCTCCTAGTTCGAGACTATGAATTATTTCAAATGAAGGATGGAGATCAGTAGAATAAATGTTTTCCAGGTTCAGCAAAATCCTTGGAGACTTAAAATCATTTGGTAGACAAATCAAAATCGCAGAACAATTAAGAAAATTTTTGAGAAGTCTTCCCACGATTTAGCAACCCAAAGTAATTTCTTTGGAATGCCAGGATCTTGACAAAATGTCCTATGATAAACTTGGAGGTGATATATTTGCGTTTGTGAAAACAAACTTAGATAGGCAGGTTCAACTAGAAAAGAAGAAGACGGTTGCATTTGAAGCAACTGTGGTTGAATCAAAAAATTAAGAACAAGAGGAAGGAGGAGAACAAGATGAAAACAGAGCTATGCTCTCCAAAGTTGTAACAATCATGATGAGGAAAAACAGAAATGGCAGGAGAGGTAAATCAATCTTCAGAAAAGGGAAGATGAACAATGATAATGATAAAAATGATGGAAGATGGGATGAGTGAGGAAATCACGGACATATTCAAGTCGAATGCCCTGAACTAAAAAAGAAACTAAGAAGAAATTTTCAAAAGAAGAAGTCCTTCGGAGCTTACAGTGATGTAGAAGAATCTGACCACAAAGAACTTGCCAACATGTGTTTCATGGACCTGAAAGAACATAGCAATGAGGACTCAGGTGAGCTACTTCTCGTGGAAGATGAAGAAACATGTGAGAATGAGGACTCAGGTGAACTTGGTCTCATGGAAGACGAAGGAACTAGTGAGGTACGTCTTCCTATATGTCCTAACAATTATGAACTCCAATAATTTATTGACATTGCACTTGTGGTATTGAGAGAGTTCTAAATGAACTTAGAAAAATCAGAAGAGAAAACAAATAATGTGCTTTAAAGTTGGAAGTGTGTGAAATTGAGCGAGATATGCTTGAAGATGAAGTTAATGAACTGCAACTTCAACTGAATGGATTGCGAAAATCCACCAGTCATAATTATGTAGGTTGAATCAGATTGCTCCTCATACATCTTCGAATAGAACTAGAAATCTTTCTTCATGTACTTATTGTTGCAAAAATAGTCACAACTTTAACTAATGCATGATTAAAATCAGAGGAGAAAAAGTCTCTAAAAATCCCGATAATCTCTTCTTGTTTTCATGGCTGAAAACATGGTCACACTTCTAACCATTGTAGGTTCAAAAACAACAGGAGATGGGTCTGGCGACCCAAGTCTTCTAGTCAAGCTAATACTCAGTGTTCTTACCATTCAGGATCCAATCAGGATTGGGTACCTGAAAACAAGTAATCTTTTTTTCCAGAAACATCACAAGAAGGATCGAAAAGGAAAATGGTAACTTGATAGCGCGTGTTCCAGACATATGACTTGTGATAAAAAAACTATTCAATATAACCACTAGACTATATGGAGGAATAGTAACTTTGGAGATAAATCATAAGGAATTGTAATTGGAGTTTGAAGAGTTTCCCTCAGCTCAACATGTGATCTAGACGAAGTGTACCTGGTTGATAAAATTGGTTACAATCTTCTCAGTATTAGTCAACTATGTGCCAATGACTATGAGGTTCGATTTAAAAAAACATGGTTGGTTCATTGAATATGAATCATGTAAAGTTATTCTCTCTGGAAATTGGGCATGAATGTTTATACTATCAGTAACTTAGATAGTCTTGGTAATCAAATCTATCTAGCATCAATGATTGATGATCCTTGGGTATCGCATAAAAAACTTGATCATGCCATCATGCATACTATTAATAAACCTTCCAAAAATGATCTTGTCATTGGTCTTTGAAAATTAGATTTTTTAAAAGATCAAATTTTTGATGCATGTCAACAAGGAAAAGAAACCAGCTCATCTTTTAAAGTTAAAAACATTGTTTATACTACAATGCCTCTTCAACTCCTGCATATGGACCATTTTGGTCCCACTAGAACTGCCAGCATAGGTGGTAGAAAATATTCCGTTGTCATAGTAGATGATATTTCTCAATTCACCTGGGTTATTTTTTGAAGTCTAAGAATTTTGAAGTCTTTTGCAAAAATGTGCAGCGGGAAAAAGGTTACTACATATCCTCCATAAGGAGTGATCATGGAGGAGAATTTGAAAGCAAAGCATTTGAGAACTTCTGTAATGATCAAGGGATCTCTCACAAATTTTTATCTCCAAGATCACCGCAACAAAATGGACAGGTAGAAGGTAAAAGTAGAATCTTTCAAAATACGACAAGAACCATGATTGTGGAAAATTCTCTTCCACACCTTTTCTGGGAAAAAGTTGTAAGCAGAACATGTCACATCATCAATAGATTCCTAATTCGACCTATTCTCAAGAAAATTTCATATGAACTATGGAGAGGAAAAAGACCCAACATCAATTATTTTCATCATTTTGGTTGCAAATGCTTCATACACAAAAATAGGAAACAATCTTGGTAAGTTTAATCCCAAAAGCGATGAAGGTATTTTTTTGGATAATCTCTCTCTCTAGTAGAGCATATACGGCTTTTAATAAGCGTACTTTATCTATTGAAGAATCAATACATGTTATTTTTTTGGACACTAACCTCGTTTAAGAAATGAACAACTTCCTGAACATGAAAAAAATAGTTCCAAAGTCTATCTATACAGGTGAGAACACTCCTGATGAAGTGACTGATCAGCAAGATTAGTCGACTAACAGTCCTACAGAAAATAAGGGATCTACTACAACCGATCCAGCAAAGTCTGTTGAAAAGGAGCCAATATTAGTTTTTCCAAATGAATGGAAAAGTGATCTTGGATATCCACATAAATATATCACTAGAGACCCTCCGAAGGAATGAAATCTAGAAGATCACTAAACCAGACATCGAATGTTGCTATCATATTCCAGTTCAAACCAAAAAGGTGGATGAGGCACTTGGGGACAAAAGCTGGTTAATTGCAATGAAGGAAGAGCTTGATCAATTTGAGAAAACTAAGTATGGGAACTCATTTCTAAACCATTGAATGCATCCATTGTTGGAACAAAATGGGTAAACAGAAATAAGTTGAATGAATCTGGACAGGTTGTGCGAAATAATGCTAGATTGGTCGTACAAGGTTATTCACAACAAGAGAGAATTGGTTACAAAGAGACTTCGCCCCTGTTGCCAGGTTAGAATCAATTAAAATTCTATTAGCCTATTTTGCTCATAAATGTTTTAGACTATTTCAGATGGATGTGAAAAGTGCTTTCTTAAACGGGTTCATCTCTGAGGAAGTATTTGTTAAGCAACCTCCATGATTAGTAAATGAATCCTTTCCAAATCATGTCTACAAATTGTCCAAAGCATTGTACGGTCCTCCTAGAGCTTGGTATGAAAGGTTGGGTTAATTTTTAGTCAACCATGGGTTTGACAGAGGTAATATTGATACTACTCTTTTTATCAAACGATCATATCTAGGTAATTTAATTGTACAAATCTATGTAGATGATATTATTTTTGGCAGCACTAACCCTAGCGTGTGCAGGGACTTTTCAAACATCATGAAAGATGAATTTGAAATGAGTATGATGGGGGGACTAACTTTCTTCCTTGGGCTTCAAATAAAGCAAGTACAGAAATAGATTTTCATTAGTAAAAAAAATACAAAAAATAACTCATCAAAAAATTTGGCATGTCCAACACAGAGGCCATAGGAACACCTATGGGTCCATCAACTACCTTGGATGAAGATAATGATGGTAACAGTGTCGATGAAATAATGTATTGAGGTATGATTGTCTCCCTACTCTATCTTACAACTAGTCAACCATATATTATGTTCAGCGTTTGCAAATCTGTAATATATCAGTCATCTCCTAAAGAATCCCAATTGACTGTTGTTAAACGTATTATCAGATATTTGATAGGGATGGTCGACTATATATTATGGTACGAAAGTTTAGATATTTTTTATCTCAAAGGTTTTTCAGATGTAGATTTTGCAGGAGATAATATTGACAGGAAAAGCACAAGTGGAATGGGCCAATTACTTGAAAAATCTTTTATATCCTGACACAACAAGAAACAAAACTGTGTAGCTCTATGTACTACTGAAGCGAAATATTTTGCAGTAGCAATTGCTGCAATAAGTACTATGGATTATGAATCAACTATTAGATTATTATTTATGTCTTAACTGTGTTCCTAATTTGTGTGATAATACTAGTGCTATATGTCTATAAAAAATTATGTGCATCATTATAGGGCTAAGCATGTTGAGATTAAGCATCATTTTATACATGATCATGTTACTAAAGGTGATATTGTGTTAGAATTTGTAAATACTGAAAATCTGTTAGTGGCTATTTTTACAAAACCTTTGCTTGAAGAGATATTTATTTCTTTCGTAACTATAATGACCCGGCCGGTCGTTCCGTGAGATTAGCCCCATTTCCCTCGTTTCTGCTTTATCATATATTTCGTAGCCTATTTTTGTTGTGTTGGGTCAGTTGGTTCGGGTTCGGAGTGATCGTGGTAAGAATTGAGACACTTAGCCTCTTAAATTAGCTTAATAGTTGAAAAGGTCATCTGGGAATTGACTTATTGGTAAACAACCCTAGAATGCAGATTTTATGGCTAGGATAGCTTCGTTAGGTGATTTGAGACTTAGGAGTGTGTTCGAAATGAAGTTTTTATGTCCGGTGTAGAATTAAGCTTGAATTGGCGCAAGTTAGCTTTTGGCAATTTTCGGTCGGCGGTGGAAAATAGGCTATCGTGATCGCAACGAGATTCCGGAAGCTGGAGCAGGTTCATAATGCCATTTTGGACATGTGTGCAAATTTTTAGGTTAATCGAATGTGTTTTTGTTGGTTTCGGTATCATTGGAAAAATTTAGAAGTTTCAAAGTTCATAGGTTTGAAGTTGATGTAAATTTGGTGTTTTCGTGTTGTTTTTGGTGTTTCAAATGCTCGACTAAGTTTGAATGATGCTATGGGGTGTGTTGGTATGTTTGGTTGGGGCCCCGAGGGGCTCGGGATTGATTTCGGATGGTTGGCGGAGGTTTGGACTTAGGAAATTTGCAGCAAATAACTGCTGGTGTTAAGCCACTGGTGTGGCCGCACCTACGGATGGGCAGCCGCAGATGCGAGGGTCCATGCACAGGTGCGAAAAGAGGCTAGGTAGGAGGAGTCCGCTTGTGCTAAGAATTGGCCGCACCTGCGAATCCGCATGTGCGGAAAAAGGACTCGCAGGTGCGAGAATTGGACTGTTAGTGGGATTTCGCAGGTGCGTACCTGGGAAACCAGGTGCGGGTCCGCAGGTGCGGATTAACTGGGCATAACACTTTAAAAGTGTGCCTCCGCGAAATTTTGGTTATTCTTCCATTGTTGCATGCGGGTGGAGCTTGTTTGAGAGCAAATTGAAGAAAAAATTAAGAGGGTATTCAGTGGAGGTAAGTTCCCGGATTATAAAAGTCAGTTCTATGCTATTTTTTTCGGATTAGGCTTGTAATTTGAAGAATTAAAGTAGAAAAAGTTTGGGAAAATGGGAGGAAATTTGGGAAAAATTCTTTTGGCGATTTGGGTAGGAGATTATGGTCTGAATGTGGTGTTCTTGGTATATGTAGAATCGTGGGAGGACGAGGTTTCTAGTAATGTAAATTGTATCGAACCCTAGAGGTATGCCGGGGGTTCGGGTTTGGCTGAATTTTGAGAATTTTGTATAAATTGATAGTTTTCGATTGGTTTTGTTCCTTTAGCGTGTATTGATGATCTTAATCTGTTTTTGGCTAGAATCGGAGAAATCGGGAGCCGATTTGAGGGGCAAGGGCATCATGGATTAGTATTGTGACGTGGTAGAGGTAAGTAATGGTTATAAATCTTGTCCTGAGGGTATGACACCCCGAAATTCATATTTCTCATTATTTTTACCATGGCGCACATGTCAGATGACGAGTATGTGGCGCGCATTGTTTTTTGGATTGGACTTTGTCCTCTCCGCGACAACTATTGAGTTGCGTATTTTACTCTAATCATATGTGTTCTAGACTATTAAAATATTTGGGCTTTAAGCCGGGTTCGAGGCCTCGTGCCGACTTGTTTAGACCCCTTGGTGGCATTTTACTGTTATTTCCTCACTGTTGATTTATGATTTACACCTAGTCATGTTGTGCTTAGCTGTTTTCGAAACTCAGCCTTATTTACACTATTTTGAGATATAAAAATGATGTTTTAGGTCGAGTACCCTGTTTTACTGATATGCCCGAGGGGCTTTTGAGATGTTCTGACTGAGTGAGGCCGAGGGCCTGATTGTGAGGATACGATATGCCACGAGGTGGCTTGATATTAGCGCTTGGGCTAAAAGAGCCCCTCATGAGTCTATACACACCCCCAGTGAGCGCAGGTACCTACTGAGTGTTGAGTGCCAAGTTCCGAGTGCTGAGTGCCGAGTGATGAGTGATTGGGAGGCATGAGTGACGGTTAGGTTGCCCGAGGGGCTGATACTGAGTGGCTGTGAGGTGCTGAGTGATGTTCTACCCGAGGAGCGATTTATGATTCATTTTTTTGCCCGAGGGGCTACTTATGATTTATTTCATTTTTCACTAAATCCTTCTGTTATTTTTATTTCAGAAATTATTGGAAAACACTTTTTTAAAGGATTTTTATGAAGTTGGTTTTAAGGCATGATGATTTCATATATCTATGTATATACTGTTGGAAAGAAATGTTGTGCATATTGTGAACTGATGATACTGATTTTATGTGTTTCTTGCCGCTTAGACTTGATTTTTCATTACTACTAAGTTGGCGTACTCACATTACTCCCTGCACCCCTGTGTGCATATACAGTTGCTGATACTTAGTGTTAGCCATCTATTCCGTGCGGAGCCAGATTTCGGGATACAGAGGTAGATGTTCAGCGCCCACAGCATCTCTGTTTTCCCTTCTTTTGTTGTATCTAGCTATTCATTCGGAGGTTTTGTATTATAATAGTAGACATGTTGGTATATTTATTAGATGCTCATCGAATGTTGACTCCGGATTATGGGGATGATTTAGACTATTTAGGTATTTATTTTGCCTAATGAATTCAGAAATTATGTATACTTTATGAAATGGTTGGGATTTTAGAAAGAAACTGTTATTATGTGATTATTGGCTAGCCTATTTCCACGATAGGCGCTATCACAGCCGGTTTAGGATTTGGGGTCGTGACAAGTTAGTGTCAGAGCCTAGGTTACATAGGACTCAACAGTGACGAGCAGGTTTAGCATAGTCTTGCGGATTGGTACAGAGACATCTGTACTTATCTTCGAGAGGCTGCGGAACCCTTAGGAACAATCTCATTTTCTTGAATTCTGTCGTGCCATTTTGTTGATTCTGGAAATCTAAACTTCTGTTGTTTCCTTCTCTCACAGATGTTGAGGACTCGCGCTACCGATCAGGATGCTCAGCCACCAGCTAGACCAGCGAGAGGTTGAGGCCGCGGTCGAGGCTATGGTAGAGGTAGGGGCAAGCCCGTGCAGCAGCCAAGGCAGTGCCAGTTGATCCCCCTACTATTCGGGGTTAGATTCCCACCACAGATACTCCAGCGGGGTAGGCTCAGGCACCGGCAGTGCCTATTGTTATTCTAGGTCTTCAGGAGACCTATGCCCAGATCATGACGGTGTGTACCACCCTTGCTTAGGCAGTTGCCTCTACTTCTCAGACCGGGGGAGGCAATCAGACTCTAGTTGCTCGGACACCTGAGCAGGGTACTCAGGGCCAGCAGACACCGGGGGCGGTTCCAGCCCAGCCGGTTGCTCCAGTTCGGGACTTCGTGGTTCCAACTATAGAGGATGAACAACGTAGACTGGAGAGATTTAGAAGATTACAGCCTTTGACATTCAGTGGTGCTGAAGGCGAGGATGCCCAGGGTTTTCTGGATAAGTGTTAGAGGATGCTGCGTACTACATTGATTTTGTAGACCAGTGGGGTCTCATTTGCTACATTTCAGCTTTTTGGTGCTGCTTTCACTTGGTGGGAGTATTTTGAGAGGCGTAAGCCTGTTGGTTCAGAACACCTTACCTGGTAGCAGTTCTTCACTATCTTTTTTGAGAAGTATGTACCCAGTGACACAGGGAGGAACAGTGCAAGCTTTTTGAGCAGCTGCGTCAGGGAGAGCTATCAGTGACACAGTATGAGATGCGGTTTTCAGAGCTGGATCGTCATGCTGCCGAGTTTGTCCCTACTGATAGGGAGAGGGTTAGGAGGTTTGTGGATGGCCTCACTTATCAGCTCCGCCTATTTATGACCCGGGAGAGAGTATCAGATGCTACATTCGAGCAGATTGTTGACATTGCTCGAGATATTGAGTCGGTTCGCCGCCAGGAGCGGAAGGAGAGGGTGGCCATGAGGCCTTGGTGATTGGGCAGTTCTAGTGGTGCTCCTTCCAGGGGCAGTTTCAACATGGTAAAGGCCGTTCATTCAGGCCTCCTCAGTCAGTCCGCCCAGCTTATAGTGGTGCATCTTCGGGGCATGTTCCACGTGGTTCTCAGCCAGGATGTACTTCATTCGGTGCCATCCCAACTTAGAGTGCAGCTCGAGAACTACCAGTTCAGAGTTCTTCTATGCATGAGTCTTCCAGTGGCCATTCTGGTGCCAGGGGTTTCTATCAGTCACCGCCTCCAGCTTCAGGGAGTAGTTTTGAGTGTGGAGAGTTTGGGCACATGTGGAGGCAGTGTCCCCGTCGTCCCGGTGGTTCTTCTCAGCAGAGAGAACAACCGTCAACTTCAGCTTCAGTTACCTTACCACCCGCCCAGGCAGCCAGGGGTGGTAGTCAGTCAGCTAAGCCTCCCTAGAGGGAGAGGTCGAGCAAGTGGAGGTCAGGCCTGTATATATGCATTTCCAGCCAGGCCAGATGCTATGGCCTCCGATGCAGTGAGTGCAGGTATTGTCTCAGTCTATTGCCGAGATGCTTTGGCTTTATTTGACCCACGTGCTACATATTCCTATGTTTCTTCATATTTTTCCCATTTCTTGGATATGCCCTGTGAGTCGTTAGTTACCTCTGTTCATGTGTCAACTCTGGTGGGCGATACTGTGGTTGTGGACCATGTGTATCGATCGTGTGTGATATCTATTGGGGTTATGGAGACCAGAGTGGACCTACTATTACTCAGCATGGTCGATTTTGATGTGATATTGGGCATGGATTGCTTATCTCCGTGTCATGTTGTTCTTTATTGTCACGCTAAGACCGTGACCCTAGCTATGTCGGGATGTCTGAGGGTTGAGTGAAGAGGTTCTTCTGAGTATATGCCTAGCAGGGTGATTTCCTACCTGAAGGCTCAGCGCGTGGTTGAGAAGGGGTGTTTATCTTATCTGGTTTTTGTGAGGGACGTTAGTGGTGAGACTCCCACTATTGATTCGGTTCATGTGCTCCGTGACTTTCCGGACGTGTTTCCTGCAGACTTGTCGGGCATGCCACCTGACAGGGACATTAATTTTGGTATTGACATGGTGCCACACACCCAACCTATTTCTATTTCACCTTATCGTATGGCACCAGCGGAGCTAAAGGAATTGAAGGGGCAGCTTCAGGAACTCCTAGATAAGGTGTTCATTCGGCTAGTGTGTCACCTTGGGGTGCACCAGTGCAGCCTTTATGATCTCCCTCTAGTATGTCATTTTGGGGCACGTGGTGTCCAGTGAGGGTATTTAGGTTGATTCGAAGAAGGTAGAGGCGGTGCAGAGTTGGCCTAGACCTTCATCAGCTAGTGAAATTCGTAGTTTCCTTGGTTTGGCAGGGTACTATCGCCGTTTCGTTAAGGAGTTTTCATCTATTGCAGCATCTATGACCAGACTGACCTAGAAGGGTGCTCAATTCAGATGGACTGAGGAGTGTGAGGAGAGCTTTCATAAGCTCAAGTCATCTTTGACTACACCTCTGCTATTGATTTTGCCTACAGGTTCAGTTTCTTAAACAATTTACTGCGATACATCGAGAGTTGGCCTTGGAGCGGTTTTGATGTAGGATGGTGGGGTGATTGCTTACGCGTCTAGACAGTTGAAGGTGCACGAGAAGAATTATCCAGTGCACGATCTTGAGCTAACAGCTATTGTTCACGCCTTGAAGATTTGGCGTCATTATTTGTATGGAGTGCATTGTGAGATTTTCATAGATCACCGTAGTCTGCAGCATCTGCTTAAGCAGAAGGATCTGAATTTGCGTCAGAGGAGGTGGTTGGAGCTTCTCAAGGATTATGACCTCACCATTTTATATCATCTGGGTAAGGCCAATGTAGTGGCCGATGCCCTGAGTCGCAGAGTGGAGAGTTTGGGGAGTCTAGCCTACCTTCTTGTAGCGGAGCGACCATTAGCACTTGATATTCAGGCTTTAGCGGGTCAATTGGTGAGATTGGATCTATCAGCGCCTCCTTGGGTATTGGCTTGTGTAGCCTCCAAGTATTTCTTTATGATCAGATTAGAGCACACCAGTATGCTGATCCATATTTTCTTCTTGTTCAGGACAGAGTCCATCGCGGTGATGCCAGAGATGAGGTTATTGGTGATGATGGGGTCATGAGGATGCAGGGACAGATTTGCGTTCCCATTGTAGATGGGCTTCGAGATTTGATTCTAGATGAGGCCCATAGTTCCCGGTATTCCATCCACCCGGGTGCCACGAAGATGTATCAGGATATGTGACAACTTTACTGGTAAAGGCGCACGAAGAAGGATATTGTTGAGTTTGTGGCTCGGTGTCTCAGTTGTCCGCAGGTCAAGCATGAGCACCAGAGACCAGGTGGATTGCTTTGGAGATTTGATATTTCGGAGTGGAAGTGGGAGCGGATCACCATGTACTTCGTCGTTGTACTCCCACAGACTTCGAGGAGGTTTGATGGTATATAGGTTATTGTGGATCGGCTGACCAAGTCCGCACATTTCATTCATGTTGGTACTACTTATTCTTTGGAGCGATTAGGTGAGGTTTATATCAGGGACATTGTTCGATTGCATGGGGTTCCATCTTCTATCATTTATGACAGAGGTACTCAATTCACATCTCAGTTTTGGAGAGCCGTACAGAGAGATTTGGGTACTCAGGTCGATTTGAGCACATCGTTTCATCCTCAGACCGACGTGCAGTCGGAGCGTATTATTCAGATTTTGGAGGATATGTTGCGTGCCTGTGTCATTGATGTTGGGGGTTCACGGGACCAACTTCTGCCACTCGCGGAGTAGGAGGTGCAAATCTTCGGTTGGTTGGTTTGAGCCCGGGGAGGCTATACTATTGGGCATAGACCTGGTTCAGGATGCGTTGGGTAAGGCGAAGTTGATTCAGGAGCGGCTTCACACGGCGCACTCTAGGTAGAAGAGATATGCAGACCGGAAGATCCTGGATGTGTTTTTCATGGTTGGGGAAAAAGTGTTGTTGAAGGTGTCACCCATGAAGGGTGTTATGAGGTTCGGGAAGCGGGGAAAGCTGAGTCCCAATTTCATTGGGCCATTTGAGGTGCTTCAGAGGATTGGGGAGGTGGCTTATAGACTTGCCTTGCCTCCTAGAGTATTCATCTGGTGTTCCATGTTTCGATGCTCCGGAAGTATGTTGGTGATCCGTCTCATGTTTTGTACTTCATCACAGTTCAACTCGAGGGCGATATGTCATATGACGTAGAGCCAATTGCTATTTTGGGTCATCAGGTAAGAAAACTGAGGTCTAAGGATATAGCTTTAGTGATGGTTCAGTGGGGAGGACAGCCGGTTGAGGATGCCACCTGGGAGATCGAGAGGGAGATGCGAACAACATATCCTCACTTATTCGAGGCTCCATGTATATTTCTAGACCAGTTCGAAGACGAACATTTGTTTAAGAGGGGGAGGATGTAACGATCCGGCCGGTCGTTCAGTGATATTAGCCCAGTTTCCCCCGTTTTTGCTTTATCATATGTTTCTTAGCCTTTTTTTGTGTTGGGTTAGTTGGTTTGGGTTCGGAGTGGTCATGGTGAGAACTTAGACACTTAGTCTCTTAAATTAGCTTAATAGTTAAAAAAATTCAACTGGGAGTTGACTTATTGGTAAATGACCCTGGAATGCGGATTTTATGGCTCGGATAGCTTCGTTAGGTGATTTGAGACTTAGGAGTGTGCTCGAAATGAATTTTTGATGTCCGGTGCAGAATAAGTCTTGAATTGGCGAAAGTTAGTTTTTTGTGATTTCCAGTCGGCAGTGGAAAATTGGCTATCGGGGTCCGAATGGGATTTCGGAATTTGGAGCATGTTCGTAATGCCATTTTGGACATGTGTGCAACTGTTCAGGTCAATCGAATGTGTTTTGGTTGGTTTCGGCATCAATGGCGAAATTTAGAAGTTTTAAAGTTCAGAGGTTAGAATTTGATGTAATTTTTGTGTTTTCGTGTTGTTTTTGGTGTTTCGAAGGCTCAACTAAGTTTGAATGATTCTTTGGGGTGCGTTGGTATGTTAGGTTGGGGCCCCGAGGGGCTCGGGATTGATTTTGGATGGTTGGCGAAGGTTTGGGCTTAGGAAATGTTTAGCAAATAGCTGCTGGTGTTAAGCTACTGGTGTGGCTGGACCTGCGGATGGGCAGCCACAGGTGCAAAGGTCCATGCGCATGTGTCAAAAGAGTCTAGGCAGGAGGAGTCCGCAGGTGCGAAGAATTTGTTGCACCTGCGAAGCCGCAGGTACGAAAAAAGGACCCGCAGGTGCGAGAATTGGACTGTTAGTGGGATTTCGCAGGTGCGCACCTGGGACCGCAGGTGCGAGGAAAGGTCCGCATGTGAAGATTAATTGGGCACAAGAGTATAAAAGAGTGCCTCCACGAAATTTTGGTTATTCTTCCGTTGTTGCATGCGGGTGGAGCTTGTTTGAGAGCAAATTGAAGAAAGAATTTGAGGGTCTTTAGTGGAGGTAAGTTTCCGGATTATAAAAGTCGTTTTTATGCTATTTTGTTCAGATTAGGCTTGTAATTTGGTGAATTAAAGTAGAAAAAGTATAGAAAAAAGGGAGCATGCTTTATAAAAATTCTTTTGGCGATTTGGGTAGGCAATTGTGGTCCGATTGTGGTATTCTTGGTATGTGTAGAATCGTGGGAGGACGAGGTTTTTAGTAATTTAAAGTTTATCGAATTTCGAGATCTTGGACCGGGGCTCGGGTTTGGCCGAATTTCGAGAATTTTGTATAAATTGATAGTTTTCGATTGTGTTTTGTTAATCTGTTTTTGGTTAGATTTGGAGCAATTGGGAGCCGATTTGAGCGGCAAGAGCATCACTGATTAGTATTGGGGCCTGGTATAGGTAAGTAATAGTTTTAAGTCTAGTCCTGAGAGTATGAAACCCCGGACCTCATATTTCTCACTGTTTTTAGCATGGCGCACATGTCGGATGACGAGTATGTGGCCCGCACTAATTTTTGGACTGGACTTGGTCCTCTTCGCGAAAACTATTGAGTTGTATATTTTACTCTAATGATATGTTAAATTGTGTTCTAAAGACTATTTCTATATTTGGGCTATAAGCCGTGTTTGGGGCCTCGCGCCGACTTGTTGAGACCCCTAGGGGGCTTTTTACTGCTATTTCCTCACTTTTGATTTATGATTTACACTAAGTCATGTTGTGCTTAATGTTTTTCAAAACTCAGCCTTGTTCACACTATTTTGAGATATAAAAATGATGTTTTTGGTTGAGTAGCCCGTTTTACTGATACGCCCGAGGAGCTTTTGAGAGGTTCTGACTGAGTGAGGCCGAGGGGCTGATTGTGAGGATAAGATACGCCACAAGGTGGATTGATATTAGCGCTTGGGCTGAAGGATCCCTTCCTGAGTGTGTACACACCCCAAGTGAGCGCCGATACCTACTGAATGCTGAGTGTCGATTGCCGAGTGATGAGTGTTTGGGAGGCATGAGTGATAGTGAGGTTTCCCGAGGGGCTGATACTGAGTGGCTATGAGGTGCTGAGTGATGTTTTTCCCAAAGGGCGATTTATGATTTTTTTCATTTTTCACTAAATCTTGCAGTTATTTTTATTTCTGAAATTGTTGGTAAACACATTTTTAAAGGATTTTTCTGATGTTGGTTTTAAGGCATGACGATTTCATATATCTACGTATATACTGTTGGAAAGAAAGGTTGTGCATATTGTGAACTGATGATACTGATTTTATGTGTTTCTTGCCGCTTAGACTTGATTTATTTTCATTACGAGTGAGTTGGCGTACTCACATTACTCTCAGCACCCTTGTGTGTAGATACAGGTGTTGATACTGAGCGTTAGCCATCTATTCCATGCGGAGCTGGAGTTCGGGATATAGAGGTAGCTGTTCAGCGTCTGCAGCATCTCTGTTTTCCCTTCTTTTGTTGTATCTATCTATTCGTTCGGAGGTTTTGTATAATAATAGTAGACTTGTTGGTATATTTGTTAGATGCTCATGGCATGTTGACTCCGGATTTTGGGGATAGTTTAGACTATTTAGCTATTTATTTTGCCTAATGAATTCAGAAATTATGTATACTTTATGAAATGGCTGGGATTTTAGAAAGAAACTGTAATTATGTGATTATTGGCTAGCCTAGTTCCATAATATGCTCCATCACGGCCGGTTTAGGATTTGGGGTCGTGACAGTAACAAAATTTGTATTTGTACAATTCCCATATAATTGTGCTTAATATTTTCCATAATTGTCTAAGTATAATTTTTGTCCGTGTATTTTCTCGTAATTTTTGCCCTAAAAATCTCATAGGTACTTGATTAGTCTGTACTTGTATAAATTGTGAACTGACGGTGGGCTTGCAGAAGGAAACTTTTCAGTTGCCCTTCACATGTCTCTTCAAGAATCGAGGCATCCTCTCAAACCCTTTTTAACCCCTTCTCCCTCTATTATATCTCTCATTGTCTCAAATAAATTCAATCTCTATCTCTCTGTTTTCTTTTACTCATAGCCAAAACCAAAACCTCTCATTCCTTCTCCATACATAGAAGAAGCCACTGCTTCAAGAAATCCAAAGATGATCATGTTGATGTAGAATCCTTAAAAAGCACAGAACCATATAGTGACCAAGGAAGATTCCAGTGACTCTCAAGAAGACATTCTCATCTCCAAAAAGAGGGCGGGAAAATGACCAATGGAGTCTATCTCTAAACAATCTTCTTAGAAAAAGGGAAAAACTGAAAGTGTAGAGTTTGGCTCTGAAGAGATGATAAACTTCTATGGCCCTGAAGAGAAGGCCAGGTTTGTTTCCTTCTAAGGAAAGTCGATTGCTTTTGGCCGCGTTGTAAGTTTAAAGTCTATGCAAAACTCTCATAGTGATGTTACGTCTGTTTCTGAAACTCATAAACTTGTCTCTCTATTTACTATTGTTAGTGATACTGTCTATGAAGAGTCTGTGCGTATGTTTTATAAAAGTTTGTTTGTGAATAATAAAGATGATCTAGAATCCATAGTTTAAAGCACTGGTATCATTCTTGACTCTTATCAGATTGAGAAAAGCTTTGCAACAAAGTTCAATGGGTACACTTTTTTTGTGCAACACTCCTGGCCAGATAATTTTGAAGTGTCGATTGAGGAAGCCAAGAGTGTGTTGTTTGAAAACCCACCTGATATAGATCCGAAAAATTTGAAATTTGATCTTCGTGATCTAGCTCATATTATTGCTACCACTTTACTACCCCGTACTGGTTCACTGAGTACTCTGTTTCTCCGAAATGTATTTGTACTGTATTGTTTGGTAAATGGTAAAGCTATCAACTGGTTTTGTTGGATACGTCAGTACATGCTTGAAAGCATCATGGATGTTTCATTTTCTACGAACAATATGCCCTATGATTTACTAATCTCTCACATATTGAAAGTTATGACAGTAGATATATCTCTATATGCTCCTAAAACTATCTCTAGCACCTATGATAAGACTGCCTTTGCCATGATGGGTTATACCTTGATTGATGTAACATGGATTAAGAAAGACAAAGCACCGAAGTTCATCCCTCATTAGAGCACTAGGGGATCAAATCTAAAGCCATCAAATCCTCTTCCTCAGATCAGTTGTTGCTGATACAGCAAAACATTACATGTATCAAGGAATTACTAACATCTATGCAGGAGCAGGCGGACAAGATCAGGGCAGTAACTAAGGAAACTGGACAAAATGTGGCTAAGCTAAAGAGCACTCTCCAAGTCACAAAGAGGCAAAGGATCAGGGTCATCTAGGATGTAACTAAGAAGCTGATCAAAGTCACCAAAGATATTGATGCTTCTTGTGACAGTTTCTGCACTAAAGTGGTCAACACCCTGAAGTATTTCCTTGAAAGGAATAAAGTGTCTGGGATGCTTAGAAAATATTTTTATTTCATTTTATGTGTTGGTTGTTAAAACTATTTCTTTTGGTTGTGTCTTGGATGAGAATGTCTGTAGACTATGCTCAGTATAACTGCTTAGCTGTATATAACTTTTTCCTGCTTAACTAATATTATTATTGCAAATTACTTTTCTTGCTCTTTTTGATTGATCATGTGATGACCCCAAAAGGTCATCTTGCATTTTAGAACACAATCCGGTGTTCCGAGGCCTTCAAAACCTCACTCTTTTTCTCCTCAATTTATGTGCACATTCCGGGCACATTTTCGGAAACCATTTATGTGGAAATTTGAAAAGAATAATAAACTTTGGAACATAAAGTAATTTTTGTCGACTTTGGTCAATGTTTTGAGTAAACGGACCCGGAACCGTATTCCGACGGTTCCGGTGGGTCCGTAATAAAATATGGGCATGTGCCCAAAATAGAATTCCGAGGTCCCTAGCTCCAGAAATGAATTTTTTATGAAAATTGTAAGACTGAAAGTCTAAGGATTTAAAGAAAATGATTAATGTTTGATCTCATTGGTATCGGGTCCGTATTTTGGTTCTGGAGCCCGGTACAGGTTTGATATAGTATTTAAGTCATGACCGTGAAATTTGGTAAAAATCGGAGTCAATTTGACGTGATTCAGACATTTGGTTGAGAAAATAGAAGTTTTGAAACTTTCTTGAAAATTTCATGCAATTTGGTGCTAAATTCATAGTTCTAGGTGTTTTTTTTGCAATTTGATCACACAATCAAGTTTTTATGACATTTTTACACTTGTGTGCATGTTTGGTTTGGAGCCCCGAGGGTTCGGGTAGGCTACAGAGTGATTTGGAACTTAGAAATTTTTGCTGGTGTAACTGAAGCTGTTGCAGGCCTCTGATCTCGCATTTGTGAGATGAGGCATCGCAATTGCAAACCCTGCAGATTCTGTATTTGCACGCTTTCATCACAATTGCGATCAAAAGCTGGATCATGCAGTCTTCGCTTTTGCGAGGTAAGCTGGGAGGGGCAGTGGTCGCAAATGCAATTGATTTGTCGCATTTTCGGAGGATTATGTTCGCAATTGCGATCATTCTTGTGCAATTGCGAATGCAACGAAGATGTGAGTGTTCTCTCATTTGCGATGGTACCTTCGCATTTGCGAGCTTCGCAAATGCGACGTCCGCAGTTGGGTGAAATGGACTTAGGCGGGATTTTTCATCCATTCTCCCATTTTTCATAACCCAAACCTCAAAAGGTGATTTTCTAAAGACCATTTCTTTCCCAAATAAAATGTAAATGATTCTTAACTCAATTCTTTCAATCTTTCACTTCTTTTAACAATATTTCAACCTAGAATATAGGATTTTCATGGTTGAACTGGGGATTCTGGGGTAGAAATTAGGGATTTCAAAATTTTGGGATTTAGACTTAAATTGAGGATTGATTCCAAAACCAATTATATATCCGAACTCGGGGGTGAATGGGTAATCGGGTTTTAACCAAGCGGGCTCGGGGTCGATTTTTGACTTTTTGGGGAAAATGTTGGGAAACTTATTATTATGTATTGGAATTGATTTTCTTAGCAATAATTGATGTTTTAAGTTAATTATGACTAGATATGAGTGGTTCGGAGGTTGAAACTAAAGGAAAAGCGGTAATTGAGAATTGAGTTGGTCGTCGGATTGAGGTAAGTGTTTGGTCTATCTTTGACTCGAGGGATTAGGCGTCCTTGACTTAATTGCTATGTAAAAATTTATGTGTGTGGCGTATAAGTGAGGTGACGAGTACCTAAGCGTCGCCAAATTATCTGTTTAGCCTATTCCTTTCCCCGTTTCTATTGTATTGTCTTCCTGTCTTAATTGTTACATGCTTATTAGTGCTTCAAAGTCTAATTGCTTCTCATTAGATGTTTTTTTTATTGAAGGTTTTAATCATTCTGTAGTTTTATTGTATTACAGTATTAGGTTAAGCTGGATCATCGGTGTTTCATGGTATATTTTGGTTGGTCTCGCTGTGTAGTATTAATTGAGTGAAGTTTCATAATTGTATAGCCTTCTTTTTGCTTGGTTTGAGGCTTAAACATTGTTTAAGGTTTTGAGCTAAATTGTGAATTTCGTTTCTTATTGTGTGACTGGTACTGATTGTCTGGTGGGATCCGGTTATACGTTGCAACAGTAGGAATAACAGATGATTTATGAGGAGGAATAAGGGTGAATGTGAATATTCGGTGGGATCGAGTTGCATGCCACAACAGGTGGAATGAGGGTGGAATGAAACGAAGTAATAAGGATGAATTTTCATGTTGATACTGATATTATTTGATATGGTGGTATCGGGTTGCGCACCTCATCATATATATATATATATATATATATACTATTTACCTTTAATAAAATTGTACGGAGAAATAAGGGAGAATTGGTGGGACCGGGATGCGCGCTGCATCAATATATGTGTTTACTTATTATTCTTGACTGTGCAAATTATTCAATGGTTTCATGTTTCGTGAAGGATTGGTTATAGCTGGATACGGATGAGACACTGAGATTAATTAT
>ML350733.1:0-113935 GCA_005239505.1 Nicotiana paniculata | reverse complement strand
GGACGCCACGGGGCGCGTCCAAGGGGTCATGGGGCATGGTTGGAAAGCCGCCCATGACAGATGCAATGTAATTTCAACATGTTTAATAAAACTCAATATCTATATGTGTGTAACATATCACTAAAACTTTAATAAATATTGAACACAAATTGCAAAAATACAACAAATAAATATTGAGACAAGAGCTCGTGGCATTTGCTTTGGCCAAGAATATACAGAGCATCAAATTCAGCAACTGCTGAATGTTTTCTTGTCAAATCCTTGTCTGTGCTTCTTTCACGGGTCCATTTCCCTCATTAATTTATCTCTTGTCTTCGTCCTTCACCACAAGGTGCACAATGTAGTCGTGTTTAGTGGGTAACGAGCAATGGCAGAACCATAATTTTTATTAAAGAGGATTAACATATAAAGAAATAAATTCACGAGAAAGTCAAGGGATATCAATACGTAGCACATATGCATATTTAAAAAATATTTGCCTAGCTAGACAATATAGTTTTCGGCGAGACACCCTTTAAGTATATGCGGCTACTTACTCTTTTCTTATTCTAATCAAACTTTGTTTTATAAAAATCCTCAAGCGTCATTCATCCCTGGGAATAATGAGAAAATAGTATTTCGCTAACTAAAATTATATGGGCTGTATTAGTGAGATCCAACGGCGAACAACTCCAAAGAAAAACCGCCTGGAGTTCAAGAACCTATAGTACTATTCTCTATCCCGAACTAACATTCAGAGGCGGACCTATCCTTTGGGCGGGGTCATAGGCCTCCAGTATATATTTTAAATAACATGTATATATTTTGATTGACATCTTAAGATTCAAATTTTTAGCAGTTGCATTGATCGATTTGTGGGGCACAACTCACTACATAGATTCGACTACTACTCCAGTAGTTTCTCAAAATTTTATTCAAACAGTGATGATCTAGCCACTTTTGAAGCTATTATAGAGTGTGCAATTAGGATAAGGCCTATTCAACTGGCGGATGGAAAGTTTTTCAAACTCAGTTCAACAGAGTTATAGAACCTAGTATTTTTTTTTTTTGTACTGATCATGTATATATTTGAAAATTATTAAAATGTCAATAAATATTAAAATTCTGAATTTATGATAGCAAAATTGCAATAGTCTAGGTCATAAAACGTAAGGGTTCAAACGATTAAATTTGAATCGTAAATGTGCGAATCCAAATTATGCAGGACAATACATTTAAAAATAACGAATATAATTTAAAAAACAAAAGATGTATGATCCCATTTCTTTTGGCAGTCCGAAACACATGTAAAAATTGTGTGGGGCACCTTATTTGGTCGTCCCCATTTAATTTATATTCGCTTTGTTAAAAACTTTTAACTTGTACTCACTTTTTAAATAATTTCAGCTCCCTCTTTCTCGCTGAGCTGAAGTTCACCAGTTAAGCTGAAGTTTGCCAGTTATAAAGACAAAACTTCAGCATACGGGGCTGAAGTTCCCCAGTTACAAAGACAAAACTTCAGCTCTAAAGCTGAAGTTTGCCAGTTACGAACTTCCCAAGTTATAAAGACAAAAACTTCAGCATACGGGGCTGAAGTTCCCCAGTTACAAAGACAAAACTTCAGCTCTAAAGCTGAAGTTTGCCAGTTACGAACTTCCCAAGTTATAAAGACAAAAACTTCAGCATACGGGGCTGAAGTTCCCCAGTTACAAAGATAAAAACTTCAGCATATAGGGCTGAAGTTCCCATTTATTAGAGCTGAAGTTCCCCAGTTACAAAGACAAAAACTTCAGCTCTAGAACTGAAGTTCGCAAGCTACTTCAGGCCGTCTACTAGAATGCTGAAGTTTTGCATGATTGTCTTTGCTACTTCAGCCCCTATGCTGAAATTATGCGCAAAAGCGGGTACAGATGCAATTTTTTTTACAAAACGAATATAAGTTAAAATGTGACATAAAAAATGGGTACGGATGCAAAAACCCCGAAACACAGGCATCCTATTAAAAGTTTTCTTTACTTTTTTAGCCTTTTTTTTTTCAATTTAGAAGTACTGAAGTAAAATGTTATCTTTTACAAATAAAATGTCTTTTATAGTGACTATGTCAGATTTTGCGCTCTTTATTAAGTTTTTTTATTTTTTGGACATATCAGAATATGTGATCCTTCATTTTTGTATGACCAAGATATTATCCTATAATTTTTTTTTTTTTTTTTTAAAAGGGAATGCAGAATGGGCCATAAGCCCATACAAAATTGGGTCAAATATCTGGGCCGCCTTGATACAACATTTGGGCTATCCAGTAGCTGTAAATGTGTGGTTTAGTGCAGCCCGATGCCAAAACAAAAAAACTCGACTCTTTTATAAACATCAGCAGAGGCCTTCCTTTGTCCTTTGGCATACTTCAATGTTCTCTTAAAGACAAAGTCAGATTCTATCGTAAGATTCAAACGGACTAATATGAACTGGGTCAAGATGGGCTAAAATTTAGGTTATAATCCTACTCGCTTAACACTTACCGAGCTTTAATCAATACGTGTTATTTTCTTATGAATTGTATAATTACTAAATAATTTTTTTTTCTTTTACGGGCTAGTGGTTATTCTTGTGTCCACACTTCTCTTTCAGTTTTCATAGTACCGAACCTTTCTTACGTGTTACAGTTATCGTTTTGCATATATTTTCTGGTACTTTTGATTCTGTTATTATTTTTATACTATCTGTTGTTGGTAATGATATATTGTCTCTTTCGTCTGCTTGAGTCGAGGGTCCATCGAAAATAGCCTCTCTACCCTTTGGGGTAGGGGTAAGGTCTGCGTACGCTCTACCCTCCCCAGGCCCACTAGTGAAATTTTACTGGGGTGTTGTTGTTGTTATTGTTGTTGTTGTTGTATGATCATATATAACATATCAAATAAAAAAAGATTTCTTTCTAAGATATTTTGGTAAAGTTACTCATAGATTAATTTGGGCTAAAATCAGCCCAATTTTAGATGATAAGATGGGTTGGGTCAAGACGAACCGAGCCAACAAATGAGCGCGTCAATAACTAGCCAAACCTTGGATGAATTGTTTCGGTCATTTGGTCTTGGGCCAAATTTGACGGTCCTAATTATCGACATTCACTCTTTTTAGCGTTTTAAATTTAATACTACGCGGACTAGGGTACTTCCTCGACTTTTTTTTATCAAGTATCTACTAATTTAAGGAAATTTTACCTCCTATAGCAAATGTATACAACCTATTTGTTATAAATCAAAATAATTTTAAAATATTATTTTCTATAGTTACCTTTTATATTTTATAGCAAAATAAGTATTTATGGTGTATACTACCATTGAGGCATGAAATATGCTATTTATGTTTTTCTTCTATCTTAGACCACTGGACATACTTATTTTTAAGGTGATTGTCGTTACTGTATTCATGAATACATGACGCGAATACATGCGCATACAGCTGGATTGTCCTAATTTTAGGCGTTTTTTTACTGTTGTATTCATAAATACAAAAACACAAATACATGTGAATACATGCTCGTACAACTGGACTGCCCTGATTTTAGGCGTTTTTGCTGCTGTATTCATGAATATATGTCGCGAATACATGTGAATACATGCGCGTAGAGCTGGATTGCCCTGATTTTAGGCGCTTTTTACTACTGTCTTCACGAATACAACATCGCGAATACATGTGAATACATGCGCGTACAACTGGATTGCCCTGATTTTAGGCGTTTTTGCTGTTGTATTCATGACTATATATAATACATGCTCGTACAACTGGACTACCCTGATTTTTAGGCGCTTTTTGTTGTTGTATTCATGAATACAACAGTGCGAATACAGTAAATACACTATCGTAACAACTGAATAGTAGCTATATGAAGTAATTATATATTTGGTGGTTGTAAGAAGTTAATAACCATTAAATAATAGTGATTTCATAAAATTTTCCCTAATTTAACACGTTGAGTTCAGCAGTATTCGAGATTGTTGCTCCTCGCCTTTCTTACTTTGTTTTTGGGCTTGAAATTTTTGGACCCGTAAATCCTCTATATCTAAAGATGACCAAAAACTCGAGATGGAATTAGGCCTAAATATAATGTTGTGATTATGTTTTTTTGGGATCGAGGTAAAGTTAAAGTTACGTACATATTATCCTTCAGATTCCACTTATAGAATCACACTAAATTCATTGTCGTTATTCTTATTGTTACTGTATACTGAAGTTTCAATTGACTTGAACAGTATAAAGTGATTTGAAGTCTAGTCTAACAAGATCTCTTACCTGAATTTAATGTTACTAAAAAAATTCTTTTTCTCCAATTAAGGAATATATGGAGATATAATGGGTCCCTTTTGAAAAATGCTTTTCCTACATTTGAAAAAACAAAGAGAATGAAGAATAGAAAACAAATTCAAACAGGAATTAATGAACAATCTCTTTCAAAAATCAAGATGATGTTACGTGTTTCAAATATGAAAATGACAACTTGTACGTGTAGAGCTTCACCTTACTATTATCACTTAATCACTAAGAATCCCAACAACCTGACAAAAATAGGGTCCATTTTAATAATAAAAAAATTTTAAACGAAGAAAGAGACTTAATGATGAAAATAAAATATTAAATAGGGTCCATCTATATATCCAGTAGTCAAACCTACAATTTCTTAAATATCTTTTTTGTTTCTTACTCGTTATTCAATACTTATTTTAAAATCTCGATCAATTCAAATTCGTGTCATGTAAGACTCATTAAACCCATTAGAGGGAGAACAAGAGTCTCCATTTAGACACCAAAGAATCTAACAATTTTGGATTAATGATTTTTGTATTGTTTTTATGTGGATTAACTTGTCCCAAACTCGTAATGTTTAGAAGACACTTCATTCAATCTTTAGGGGTCGTTTGGTTGGAAAACATGTTATCTCATAATTAATTATGTCGAAATTTGTTATCCTACCCTTTCATATTGATAAAAAATACTACAATCCCGAAATTAGTAATACCACGCTTTTATCCTAACCAAATATGGGATAGATTCAAGACTAGTTTGCTGCTAGGAGTCCTTAAAGTCGAATTAATAATCAATAGAAGTCCCAATAGAAGTTCACTGACATGGCTCTTCAATCGATGATCTACTTCTCCCTTTTAATAGCAGATGCCCATGCTTTGATTCGAAAGCCTTTGCCAGTGATGAATCCCCAGGTATTCAGTGTCTGGTTCGATAGAACCAGGAAGAGAGGACCCTTTTTTCCTCCTCCCTTAGTCCAGTTTGAACCCGTCCCAACAACGAACACCTTTCTACTGCAAGATGAGGCTCTGCCCTTCCCCTAGAATCCACTCCAGATCAGAGGAGCAACTAGTCAAACTTCTTGAGCAGCCGAGATATTGAACAACGAACATTTGAAACAATTCCTTCATCTCAAATTTAATCCCGATTAATATCCCTTATACCTCGTACCAAACGAGCTCTTAGGGGTTGTTTGGACAATGGTGAGATATCTCATGGGATTAGCTGTCCCATCTTTTATACTGGATAGCTATTCCCACCATTTTAGTATAAAAGTTATTTCGGGATTAACTAATATCTCAAACCAAACATGAAATAAAGTTAATGTCAAATTTATTCCGAGATTATTATTTTTATTCAATAAACACCTAGTTATACTATGGCTCAATACAAAAAAAAAAATGAAATAGACGGGTCGAGCAAAATTAGGAAAATGAAATAAATAGATTGACGAGGAAAGTAACATATTGTCAAAGTAAAATGGAGTAAAATCTGGACTAACATTCAAGATTTCGAAATAGTATTAGATAAAATACAATTGTAATGTCAAAGTTCTCGAGCCTAACCTTAATTATAACTTAATAAAAGCAACATCACTAGCCTAATTAAATATTGCCAATGAAAGCAGAGGTATTCTTTTATCATCTAGTAAAAACCACCATCTGAAATTGCACCAATAGAGTCTTTCAGTGGTACGTTCTGGTAGGGCTGGATATATATCGGGTATAACCGATAACCCGAACCGAAAAAAGATTATTGGGGTATCGATATCGGATTATTTAGGTAACGATTCGGTAACGATTTTGTATTTTTTCACTATTGGGTTATCGATTCGGACTACGGTTTGTCCAATTTCTTAACGGGTTAACCGATAACCCAATAAGATATAATAAAATTAGGATTTTACTCTTATGTATATAGATACATATAGGGCTTCATTATTCTCTCTCTTTTCTCCCAATTTTCCTAGCCGCGTTCAAGATTGAAGTTTCACAGTTCACTCTTCAAACTCTGATTCAATTCTTGAACAGTCTTCTTCGAAATTCAAAGTACAACCACATTCTTAGAATCTTAGCATAAGTTTGTATCCCAAAATTTCTTCTTTGTTAAGAACAAATTTCGTTCCTTTCTTTTGAGTTTTAAAGTAGAGTTCGATAACAAAAATATAGGATTTTTGATTGTTTTCGATTCTTTATTTTGTGGTCATGTTTTAGTACTATATATGTTTGTACTTGTTAATTTTAAGGTGAAATTGCTACTACTTTGTATTGTTATTAATGTATTTGGACAATTGTTGTTGAAGAGTTAGCATTATTTCAGTTGTATTTGGACAACTGTTGAATTACTAGTACTCTTGTTGCTCTAGCTACAATTGAACTCTGAAAAATGACACTGATCTCTTGATTATAATTTGGCAGGAAACCAAAAAATTATAATTTATGTTCCTGTTTACTAATATTTCCAGTGAATTGGAGATGAAATACTTGTGGAGTTGTAGTATCAATTTTTTGGATTACATCATTACACAGGTCATGAATTTGTCAAAATGAAACATGCTTCAAATATTAGTTATGGCTAGAATGCAGAATTGGGTAGTATATTATATGTAAATTCTTCTCTTTTTTGCTTAATTCCAGTGAATTGTCTTCTCTTTTTTGCTTAACTTTAGATTGAGTTATTTTATCGGATAAACCGATAACCGAACAGATAATGATCGATAACCGATTAACCGATAATCGATAACTAATATATTATCGGTTTATCATATTTTGTAAACTGATAACCGATATGCTAAACCGATAATATTCATAATCGGACCGAACTAACTGATGTCCACCCTGTGTTCCCGAACTTTTTCTCCATCACATAGAAAAAGTGAGTCACTGATTCAGTACAAGATACTTTTATTACTGCTTGGACACACAAGCAATGGCACGGTGGAAAGGAATTATCCTAGCCTCTGTCCGATTATTCTACCGGCATCTTACATTCACGTCTCTATTTGACTACCGCTCGAAAATATAGTTATACATAGATTAGTCTTAGTGGATCGTTGGCTCCACCTGTTATCGCCTTCTACGACATTAATTAAATAAATCTCAAAATCAAAACACAATATACTACTATTACTTGGAAAAGATATATCGGAATTCGTGCCAACAAACCTTATCCAAATTCAAAAGACTTTTTACAAAAAAGAAATCCAATAATCTTNGGGGGGGGGGGGGGGAGAAGCTTCCTTAGATCCAGGTGATTTTGTTTTCTCGAGTTTTGACCAAATTGATTAACTAACAAATAACTAACCACATATAGACAAAAGTATTAAACACTTTGTTGAATTGTTATTAAAAAAAAGTGCTTTTTCCATCTCCGAAAATTCAGGTGAGGGAGGATGCAAAAGAAAAGGTTCCAAAGTGGTTAGACTAATTTGTAGATTCAGATTTTTTAATCAAACAAAATCTAAAAAGAAAAATAATTAGAAAGTGCTTTAACTAACTACACTTTTAGTGTGAATTAAAGGTTCAGACTTGATGACAAAACATCTGGAACTAAATGGAGTATTAATTGCATTATTTTAACTTTTTTATTTCCTGCTTTACTTTAACTTAACCAGTTAAATATCAATTTGCATCCTACTATACTTTAAATGCAATTACTCAAGCAAATCCAGAAATCAAATTAGTTATAGAAAACGAACAACTTGTTAGACTCTGTCACAATTAAGTGTAAACATTTTCTTAATCCAAATTTGTTTTCTTGTGTGGGGAATATATTCAATTTATTAAAAAAGAATCCCTAGTAAAAAAAAAATAGAAAAATTTCAACCTGTGTAAGTAATAAGAGACGTGATGGAATATATTTCACAGCGGAAGCAAATACAACATCATATTCACGTGTAATCTAAACAATTCATATATATAGAGATTACTCGAATTATCTCTTGAAGCGTGAACACAACAAATCTATATCTTTCTCCAGTTTCAGAGTAGCAACGCCTCAGCAGTCTTCCACAGTCTTCTACTGTGTTACCCAAACAATATCCGAAAACAGATAATTTTGGGTGGACAAAATTCTAGCAGAAACCGTGGGGGTTTTTGTGTCAAAAACGTCCAGCCATATATGGAGGAAATGGCGTGAGTTGGCTATTTTTTAAGATGCTATTTAGTATTTGGCTAGCAATTTCAATGCTAAGCATATATAGCCATTACTTTGTTATAATTAATATGAATAGGCGTTTTTACCTTTTTTTTTCATCTCTTTTCTTTTCAACCCTTTTTCATTATCAAAATCTCAAAACTCTATCTTCTCTCCATCACTTAAGCTCTCGTTTCTTCTATGAAATTTTGGGTATTCAAAATTAATTGGGTGCTCAAAATAACGATTATAAGTTGATTTTAGTGTCGAATAAGAATCGGACTTTTGTGATAATGTTATTCAGTAATTTTTTTGTTTGTGGTTCAATCAATATATTTGATTATGTAAGGATATTTCATGAAAATAGTCGCTCGAATTCATAAACTAACTGTGTTTATGAATTTTTAGTTAAATGTGTTCATAAAAGTTAATGACTGAAAACTATAAGTTAAGGACCTATTGTCCTATTGTCCTTAACTTTTTAACTTGAACTTTTAAGTTAAGGACTGAAAACTATAAGTTAAGGACCTATTGTCCTATTGTCCTTAACTTTTTAACTTGAACTTTTAAGTTAAGGACTGAAAACTATAAGTTAAGGATCTATTGTCCGTAACTTTTTAACTTGAACTTCTAAGTTAAGGACTGAAAACTATAACTTAAGGACATATTGTCCTTAACTTTTTAACTTGAAATATGAAGTCAAGGACTGCTTGTCCTTAACTTTTGAACTTGAAACTTGAAGTTAAGGACTGCTTGTCCTTAACTTTTGAACTTGAAACGTTTGAATTCATAATCTAACTGTGTTTAGAATTTTTAGTTAAATGTGTTCATAAAAGTTAAGGACGAAGTGTTTTTTACTTTTGGACTTGGATCTCAAAGTTAAGGACTGAAAACTATAAGTTAAGGACTCATCGTCCTTAACTTTTGAACTTGAAACTTGAAGTTAAGGACTCCTTGTCCTTAACTTTTAAACTTGAAAGTTGACGTTCAGGACCTATTGTCCTTAACTTTTAAACTTGAAACTTAAAGTTAAGAACTGCTTGTCCTTAACTTTTTAACTTGAAACATGAAGTTAAGGATTGCTTGTCCTTAACTTTTGAACTTGAAACTTGAAGTTAAGGACTGTTTGTCCTTAACTTTTGAACTTGAAACTTGAAGTTAAGGACCAAGTGTCCTTAACTATTAAACTTGAAAGTTGAAGTTCATGACCTATTGTCCTATTTAAACTTGAAACTTAAAGTTAAGGACTGCTTGTCCTTAACTTTTAACTTGAAACTTGAAGTTAAGGACTGCTTGTTCAAATCTTTTATGTTCTTTTTCCTTCTTTGATGTTAAGGGCTGCAAGTTCGCGATCACAGTCAGATAAGTTGAATACTATTGCTGCTGCTGAAGTTAATTGTGTTGATCGTTAATAAAAGCTTAGGTATAAGTTATAGCAGAAGGGTATTTTCGTCCAGTCAGGTAAAAGTTCATTAAACTAATGGCTAAAGAATAAATACATTTAAAAAACTGGCTTTAAAATAAAGACAACTTCTATTAGTGACTATTTGTACACATCTCCCCCATATATGATGTATATATAGCTGTGTTTTTAGGTCAAAAAACCTTTTCCAAAACCTGTTAGGTTTTCTTCTTCCACTAAGGAAAAGTCTCTTTTATTTCCTATTATTTAGGCAAGTAGGGACCACAAAATTTAATTAATGAGACTTGCTATTATGATATTAATTTCGAAATTATGAAATTAATTTCCATCATAATAAATTACAAATTATTCCACTAAAAATTCGTAATTGTACTCTTTAGTTCAATTTCAAAATTCTTCCATAAAACCTTATTTAACTCCCCATGTTAAGATTTCAAATACTAATCAATCAAATTGAATTACTGACTATTTAATTTATTGATCACTTCCTTTAGACTTGCACTTAACTTATTTCATATGTCGGATACAAAATTCACCCGCCGGGTTTACACATGAAAACTTATAAGCTTTCATAAAGGAGTATCATCAGTCTCAAAACCGAGACATGGATTCTCTCAACTAATTATTACTTCGCCAATGTATATCATTATTATCCAATTTACCAGGCTTATTGACTCACGAAAGAATCTTGTCTTTTAGTAAATCAAAATAACAAGTGACATACACAACTAATACTAATTATATCAAGATTAAGAATATAAGTACATTAAATGGACTAGAGAAATTATTTTATAAAGTCAGTATACAATACTTATCTCTACTTGATTCGTTCAATACATATAACTAGCACAAGAAGTTGGAATTAGACCATTCCCATAATCAAGATAAATTACATTTAATCCTTATGCTACAACCATTCCGATGATTTGTCCAACTCCATCATTAGATTGTGAACATTAACTTTATGACTTACAAGAACCGGTGATTTAATCTTCCGTGTATAAGCTAGACTCTATACACTAAAACATCTACTATGTAAGCAATGGACACACAAACTAATACATGATCTATTTAAAATAAAACTTTATTAAATTTAAACAAGTAAATAAATAATTATTCCATAAAAAATATTATGATAATATGCATGGCTTATAGTATATCCTAACACTTTTACTTTTCACCCAACATACCAACAACATCAGGCTGTCAAGCAAAGCAAGTAACAGTTAATTCTATTTCAACCCAAGATAGTGCCACGAAAAAGTTTTTACTTTTCTATTTCTTTATTTTACTTACATTTCCTTTTGGAATAGTGTGTTACAAAACTTTTATCTTTTGTATAATTGTGGCGCCAATTTACTTACCCCTCTACTATTTCACTAAACATTTATTACTTTTCAAGTTTCCATTAGTACAAATAAGGGTGTTAAACGGGTGGGCCGGACCGTACTAGGTAAGGAAAAAATTGAACCTTCTGGGTTTAGAATTGGGCCGGTTACGGATTGAGGCTTACCAGGTTTAACGGGTCTGGGTCCATCCGGGTAAAAATTGAACCGTAAGGGTTACGGGTCAAAGGGGCCGGGCCGAATTAGCGTTAAATTTTTTTTTAATATTTTTTTTGTATTTGTTATAACTATCGTAAAAATATAAACAAAAAAATAAACTTATAAAAATAGTGTTTGAATAAAGGATGCAAAGATTTTAAAATTCTTATATTTGAATATATCATTAAGAATTTAAATTTTAAGATAATAGAAATATAGAATACAATGAAGATGGAAAAAAATTGCACTTATAATAATAAAATTTGCAAGTTCAAACTTTCAAATTAAAGTTTACATTTAATACTTCAAATTAAAGTTCAAACTTGCATTTATCATTGCATAATAAATTAATAATACATTAAATTAATCTAACAAACTAAAACATTAAGCATAATATGTCTAATGATATTAAAATAACACAAATTGTCTCAAATTAAACGAATTTCTAGAGAACGCTCAAGACAAATCATCATATGCCTCCTTAAAGTGTCTGTGCCCGTGCACTTTGGACGAATATTTAAGATTAGACCACAATTCTTGCACTTTACTTTGTAAACTTCTTCATTTTCTTCTACCACCTCAAAGTATTCCCAAACATATGAGCGCACTCTAGAATCACGAGGCACGATTTAACTTGAATGAGAGAATATGAGTTTGAGAAATGAGAGATGAGTGAAGAAATGAAGAAGAGGGGGGAAGGGGGTGTATTTAAAGTTTTTCAAAGGGCTAAATTATTAATTACAACAAGTGTTATTTTTTTTAAAAAAAATTGCCCAAAAAAGCTATTTGTGCAATTCCAGCCGTTGGGCAATGGCCAAAAGCCACCTGACCGTTGCCAACGGTCCTAAACAACTTTAAAAAAATAATTTTTTTTTTTGAAAAACAGTGGTTAAACTGGGTCGGGCCGGGTCGGGCCGGTTAACCGGTTCTACAGGAAAAATTATTGACCGGGCTTGACCGGTCCGGGTAACCGGTAGAAAAAATGTGAACGGCCCAACCCCCCTTACCCCTTAAACCCATCCCACCCGGCCCCCTTTGTACCGGGCCGGTCCGGGTTCGGATCCGGTTTCAACCGATCCAGAAATGGGTTGACCCGACCCGTTTGACACCCTTAGTACTAATATCAAATAGTACTTTTTAATAAATTGAAGTTTTATTTCTCTCTCTTCGAACGGCTCGTTCTCTCTCTCTCTCTTTGATCTTCTTTACTCACCGTCGAGCAGCTTCACCCAACGGCGAGAATGCCGGCCACCACACGTAGGTAAGCTTCCCTCTCCCCTCCTCTCTCATCCCTCTTTCTTACCATTACCTCCCCCGTTTCTTCTCTCTCCCCCTCTGTTTTTCTTTGCTTTTCTCCTGCCCCAGTCGCTGCCCGCGTTTCCCAGCCGCCAACCTCTCTCGTCTCTCCCTTTCTTCTTTTCTCCATCTTCTCTCTTCTCTTTCTGCTCGGATCCCTGCCCCTTTTTTGTTTTCCTTGCTTTTGGAAACCCTAACAGGATAGCCTCTGCCGGCAACAACCTCGGCCGGCGACCCCGAGTGCCCCTTTTTTTTTTCTTCTATTTGAGTCCCCCCTCCCTCCCCCCCACACCATTTCCCCTTCTTTGTGTTTGATTCTTCATTTTTTCGATCCTCTCCGCTGCAACCGCCGATGATCTGCCCGTTGTTTAGTTAGGCAGCCCAGGTTGCCGTAGAATTAGACACAAGTGCAGCGGTGACAGGTTGACATCCCCGCTCCCCTATTGGTTTCGCGGTTGGTGTGTTGTTATTTTTTAGGTTGTTAACCGCGGCAGTTGGAGATGAGCGTGAGGCGTATGAGCAAGCAGCGCAGAGTAGCCCTGGCTGGTGTTTGTAAAGGCCGGTGAGAGTTGGCAGGAAGTACGTCAGTGTTTGTGACCTCGAGTGTGCACCAAGTCAAATTTCCAGGTTCTACTCTCGGGAGTTGGTACCTCCTCCCTTCATATTCTCTTCTTTCTGCTGGTTAACTTGTTCTCATTTCAGTTCGCATTAGTTTAAGCATATTAGTAGAGTGCCTGTAGTTACAACTTGTCCTCTTCTAGTTTGGTTCGTTGCTTGCTTTGTGTTAGTGAGTTTTCATAGTCTGTCGTAGGTATAATAGTTGTGATCTAGGATGGTAGAGTAAGGTCATGTCCTCGGGGTGGGTGGGTCATGGATCACAGGAACATTGGCGGATAAGTCTATAGAGTTGGCGAAGATTCTCCAGAACATGAAGGTAATATAACGTTTGTCCAGATTAGGTGGGTAGGATCGAATGAGAGGAATGCATATGGGTATAAGTTGTGGTAATCTAGAGTCTTAAAGACTAAGAATAGAGTGGGTATTTTGGTGGATAGGGAACTTAGAGAGCATGTGGTAGAGGTCAGACGGGTGAATGATAGATTAATGACTATCAAGTTAGTGGTCAAAGGGTGCACCATCGATGTGTTAGTGCTTACGCGTAGTAAGAGGGCTTGGATGAAGAGGTTAAAAGGCGCTTTTGGGAGGGATTGGATGAGATTATACATGGTATTCTCCCTGATGAGAGGTTATTTATCGGAGGGATTTCAATGGCCATATTGTGTCGATTGCTGGCGGCTATGGCGAGGTGCATGGCGGCTTCGATTTTGAGGATGGTAACGGAAGAGGTACTTCGTTGTTGGATTTCACTAAGACTTTTGAACTGGTGCTTGCAAACTCTAGTTCTCCGAAGAGGGAGAGCATCTGGTTAATTTCCAAAGTGCGGAGGCGAAGACTCAGATTAATTATGTCCTTCTCAGGTGGTTTGATAGCGGGGTATACAAGGATTGCAAGGTTATACCAGGTGAGACCTTTACGATGTAGTATAGGCTATTGGTGATGGACGTCAATATCATAATAAAGAGAAAAAAGAGGTTTGTATGAGGTTGACCGAGGATCATGTAGGGAGCCTTGACTAAGGATAAAGCCCATGAGTTGGAGGGGAGGTTATCGACTATGGGAGCCTGGAGGAGTAGTGGGGACGCGAGCGATATTTGGATGATGATGGCATTGTACAAGAGAGGCGACGAAAGAGGTGTTAGGGGTCTCGAAGGGTTACTCTGACCGACACATAGGCGACTGGTGGTGAAATAAAGTGGTCTAAGGTAAAGTGGAAGCGAAGAAGGTGGTATAACTGAAGTTAGTTGGGAGTCCAGGCGAGGAGGAGATGAGAGCGAACATAGAGAGATATAAGGTAGCTAGCAAGGGGGTGAAGTTGAAAATCATGGAGGCTAAGACTGCAGCATTTGGTCGTCTGTACAGGGAACTGGGGGACAAAGGCGGAGGGAAGAAGTTATTCCGATTGGCCAAGGCGAGAGAGAGGAAATCTCGAGACCTGAACCAAGTAAGGTGTATCAAAGACGAGGACGATAGAGTTTGATAGGAGAGGCTCAGATTAAGCGGAGATGGAAGACTTAATTTCATCGATTTCTGAATGAAAAAGGGGATCGGAACATTGTGTTAGGTGAATTGGGAAATTCTGAGAGTCACCGAGACTGTAGTATTGTAGGTATATTAAGGTTGGGGAGGTGGTGAGGGACGCATAAAATGAGTAGGGTTAGAGCAATCTGGGCAGGCGAAATCTCGGTAGAATTTTGGTAGTGTATGGGTAGATCAGGCTTAGAGTGGCTGACTGGGATGTTTAATTTTATTTTCAGGACGAAGAGGATGCCGAATGAGTGGCGGTGGGAGCACGATGGTACCGTTGTACAATAACAAAGGTGATATCAAAAGTTGTAACAACTATAGAGGTATCAAGTTACTAAGTCATACCATGAAAGTCTGGGTGAGCGTGGTAGAATTGAGGGTGATGAAGACGGTTCTATATCCGTCAACCAGTTCGGGTTCATGCCGAGTCGTTCGACTACGACAGCTATCAACCTTATTAGGAGGTTGGTGGAGCAGTATAGGGAGAGGAAGAAGGATTCGCACATGGTGTTTATTGACCTGGAGAAAGCGTATGACAAGGTCCCTAGAGATATTCTTTGGAGATTCCTGGAGAATAAAAGCGTGTCGGTTACCTACATTAGGGCGATTAAGGACATATATGATGGATCTAAGACTCGGGTTATGGATGTGGGGGGTGAATCGGAGCATTTTCCGGTTGTTATGGCATTACACCAAAGATTTACAATTAGTCAGTTCTTATTTGCCTTGGTTATGGATGCACTGACACGCCACATTCTAGGGGAGGTACCGTCGTGTATGTTATTCATTGATGACATAGTTCTGACTGATGAGTTGCGAGACGAAGTTAATGAGAGGTTGGAGGATTGGAGACAGGCCCTTGGGTCTAAGGGTTTCAAGTTGATCAGGACTAAGAAGAAATACCTGGAGTGCAAGTTCAGCGCAGAGCCAGGGGAAGCATGTCACGCCCAACCTCGGGGAGCCCGACTGGCGCTCAATCGAGATAACTCGGCCAAGCAAGAGTGTACAATGATTTCTATCCGAACGTACCCATGAGCAAAGCGAATATTTATTTCATTCATTAGACAATAAGGAGGTCATGTGATCAACACCGGTTCATTACCATTAGTTACTTTATTTTTAAGTCTCAAAATACATACATTTTCATAGTTTGAAGTGGAACAAGTGATTCGAATACAACATTACTAGTTTGACTTTCCCATCACCAATATACAACCCACACTATGTATACAGAGCCTCTAATAGATACAAAAGAGTACTATGATAGTGCCGACAATAAGGCTCCGGCTATACCTCAAAACATAATACACAAGGAACAAAAGATTCACGTCCCCGAAATGAAGTGGGGCTCACTAAGTTAGTTAGGACGAGGGTGTACCACTATTAGTGATCAAAGCCGCCTGCTGTGGAACCACTTGCATCCATTAAAGATGCAGCACCCCCGACAAAAGAAACGTTATACAAATGAAATAGTACTAGTATAAATGACTAAATACCCTCTCAATAGAACGAGTAGTAAAACAAGGGAGAACAAACAGAGAATCAATGAGAGCCTCAAACAATACCAAGACATCAAGTTATGAGCAAGACAAGTTTTCAAGTAAATTTCCATATTTTATGTCGGGAGATCTTTATCACCGATATACCATCGTGATTTTAGCATGGAGTTCGATCATGGCCCGATCGTCTAGGCCGTCTCACCCAAAGACATCAACCACAATCACAATCACTATCAAAATCTCAATCATTATCTCAATCACGATCACCATCATATGTGTGGCATGGCGTCTGATCTCGACCCGATCAGCTAGGCTGTCTCACCACAATGCCGTGTGGATCAACATCACCCTTCGCTAGCAATCATATCATCCTGTTTAAGGAAAGTAATCTCTTTACATCATCTCATCCCAAATAGGGGAATAATCACAATACGCTCTTACACCGGCACGTGTAGTTTCGGGGTTAGGTCATTTCAAGCTACCCTTCCTCGGTGACTAACGATACTCTCAAATGTTTACTATATAAAGGACTTTCAGCTCATTTCATAGTCTTTTACTCATATTTTCATTTCATTGGCACTACCGACCACAAATGTAATATCATTCTTGGCACGTCGCACGTATTTCATATTTCATGGTTGCCCCTTTCACTTTCAAACATCATCATGGGTTATCAACAACAAGGAATTTCTAATCAAGATTTCAAGTACACATATGAGCAATTAAGAGTCATAAGCACATTGAATTTTCTTCCACAATTTGGCATAATAACTTGCATTTGAAGCACGAGTTGAAGTCATAGCATTTCAACACATAAATCATACTTTGAGCACATTCTCGAATAATAACATAATATGACGAGATCATTCGGAACACATTTTAAAATATATATCTTTCGACGCAATGCTTATCCGTAATAGTCAAATTTATAATGAATAACTCGGGACATGAGAAATAAGGAATTGGCCCATCATACTTGAAGCTTACGTGAACTTCATGGAATTCGATTCTAAGAGAGAAGTTTAGCCAACATACCTCACTTTGAGCTTTCCTCAAATTACTGTGATGTTCCGGAAATCCTAGTAATTCCAATATATTTTGAGATAAATGAAAACAAATTAGGAAGATATTCGTGGTTTCGGCTCATTTGAGCATTTTATCAAACATTAGATGGGCATTATTATTTCAAGGTTCTTCTATGGTGGATTCCTTCTTCCCACAACCCAATCTTTATCCATTTGAGCTCAACAACCTTCCTACGACCCTTGGTGGTACATGCATGCATAAATAACACTCTCACACTCAAGAATCACACCCCCCATTAACCATCTTCTACCCCAAATTCAAAATTGGAGACTAGAGTATGGAACCTTACCTCTTGGATGAAGACCTTGTGAGTTTTCCTTGTGAATTTCCAAGTCTTGAGCAAGGATTGATGAATAAAAAGCTTAGGAATCTACCCTCTCACTCTATATCACTTTCCTCTCTCTAAAATATCAGTTGGAACCAGCCAAAATAATCCCCAAGTTGCTTTTATAAAAATGGGATTGGGTAAAACTTTCAAAACTTAAACTCTACGAAGCGGGTCTGCGGTCGTAGACCTGACCGCAAAACAAGTATGTGGCCTGCAAAGGGGACCACATAAAAAGTTCCCAAAAGCTAGGCATGTCTGGATAGATCTGCGGTCGCATAATGTACTGCCGAACCTCCTTCTGAAGTCTTCTCATGTTGGTCCAGGGATGGATTATGCAGTCCGCGAAATGGTTATGTGGCCGCATAATGGACCACATAATGGTCTTCAAAATTAGCTCAAGTTCTACTTCACTTTGCGGCCGAACAGCAGCCCACAAAGTGGTTCTGCAGTCGAATAGTGGACCGTAGAAGCGCCATGGTCTGCAAAATGATTCTTTCAACTCCCTGACGTATTGTACAACCCACAAAGTCCGTACTTCTACAACCCTCAATCACATTACTCTACCTCGGCGCCACAAAATACGGGGTTTTAGGTGAAATTCTTACGGGGCCTTACAAAGTGGGCACATAAGTGAGGCTAAAATTACAGGTCATCCCCAAGAGAGGAAGTTTCAAGTACCTTGGGTCGGTTATCCAGGCGGATGGAGAGATAGAAGAGGATGCTAGACACCGTATAGGGGTGGGTGGATGAAATGGAGATCAGCATCTGGAGTCCTATGTGACAAGAAAGTTCCTCTGTTACTCAAACGTAAGTTTTATAGAGCGATGGTTAGACCAGCCATATTGTATGGGGCTGAGTGTTGGCCAGTTACGCACTCACATATCCAGAAGATGAAAGTAGAAATGAGGATGTTGAGGTGGTTGTGTGGGCACTAGGATGGATAATATTAGGATATGGTGTGGCTTCAGATTTCCGAGGACATGGACCTTGATAGGAAGGTGTGAAGGTCGAGCATTAGGGTTGTAGGTTAGGAGACAGTTGATCATTTTTATACTTCGTACATGTGTGAGTCTAGTCTGATAGGGTTTTGTCTTAGACTTCTAATGATTAATATTGTGTGCACACTTCTCCCATTTTTCTTTGTGTCGGGCCTTATCTACTGGTTACTGTTGTTGCTTTTCATCTATTCTCTGGTTCATATGTTGTTGTCATTGTCTCTATTATTTTCTGTTGATAATACTGATATATTATCTCTCGTTTCCTTTTCTTGAGCCGAGGATCTACCGGAAGTAACCTCTCTACTCCCTTGGGGTAGGGATAAGGCATGCGTACACATTATCCTTCCTATATCCCACTTGTTGGATTTTACTGGGTTGTTATTGTTGTTGTTGTTGTTGATGTTTACTTTTTAATCTTAAGTGAAATGTATTTTTTTAATTTTTTGTCGGTGTGTGGTACTCATATTGGAGTCTGACTAGTTTGAATTTATTTTTTCTACTTTTTCTACATGTCTAGTTTTACTTTGCTTCTATTTTTGTTTGAATTTTTCGAATACAGATTACTAACAAAAGGTCATCTATAACACCGGTAAACAAAAGAAGGATATTGTATATACTTGTGTTGGACTGTTTTTCATAGATATCACCATGTAAATTAATGAAATTTATTTATCATAAAATGACCAAATACTATACTTATAGTGCTCCTTGTTCTGATAAATAGACATTTTTCAACACTTATTTGTTGCTTGGTTTTTCTGGTCATACTTATTGTTATTATTTACAATAGAAGAAGAAGAAATGTATTATATTGAATGTAAAATTTTCGAGTAGGGTGTCTCATATGAAGATTTGTTCAAGATGATAAGATTCAATTAGGGAAAGATTTATTGTCTGTGTGGCTAGGGTACAATTCTCTGCTATACGCTTGGTATGTGATTATTTACTGCTTTTTTGTTTTCTTTATTTCTTTTTGACAAAGCTTTACATCATACTGCTTCCATGTGACCATATCTAGTAGATTATCTATTCATATTTTCTTTATATTGTGATTCGTTAGATTTCATGGAATGACTTATGGAGTAATGAAAAGCAAATATGTACTTACAACAGTATTCTTTTTTATGATGCAAATACTTATCATTTTTTTCTATTTTTAATATGAGTTATTTTGTTGGGGGTATTTTATTTGTCAAATCTTAGTACAAAAAGGGTTTGAGAATTACTTTCTGAAAAGAGAAAAATGAATTTATGAAAAACATCAATCTCTTCTATCTCTTTCCATGACGAAAGATGCAATGATTATTAAGTTAACAATTGTTCTAGATAACACCGTAATCCAATGGGATGTATCGCTTAATGGAGATATTAATGCATGTTCTAGTAACATTTATTGGATATTATTGTAAAGATGGTATGGGCTCTTATTTTTTCTTTCGTGAATGTAGCAACTAATCCTCTATGTTACTTTATATAAGCTTATATCACTGCTAGTTATTATATATATGACAAGTTAGTATTTCGCATATCCAAATTAGTCATTTATGTCAATACACTACCTTAGTTCTTGTTATCATAAATCTTATTGAAAGATAGGAAATTATGATTTATTTATTCAAAGTTCTAAAATTTTAGAAAAAGCTCTATTATATCAAAAATTTCAAATGGAAATAATGAGTTAAGACTTAGAAATGAGATTTAGTATTGTCCTAATGTCATAACCATACAAATAAATTTATGATTTTTTTTATTAATTGAAAATATTAAATATAATGCAAACTTAGTTAACGATCACGACAATAAAAGAAAAAGATTCATATATGTGATATACTAGTTGAGAAATTGTATTGTTATTATTATTATTACTATTATTGGTAATTATTATTATTACTATTATTATTATTATTATTATTATTACTATTATTATTATTATTATTACTATATATTTCCTTTTAATTTTTATGTTATTTCGGTATTAACGAAGGTGTGGCTTGAACCTAAAGAAAGAAGTGAATATTCATATAGCAAATTCCAGTTATTTGAAATTTATTGTTTTTGTAATTGAAAATGTCAAATAATGAACACAAGAAAGTAATGAAGTTCTTAATAATTGATTGTAAACAAACATATTAGTTTTCTTATGGTAAATAACTTATATCTACATTATATTAAAAGCACGACTCCCTTTAGTAAAATTTTATCTGCCTTTTTACCCTTTAAAATAGATTTCACAATAAAAAAAATTATTATTTATTTATTTTTTAAATATAAGACTTTAAAACCAGTTAAAATTTTGGTTATTAATACTTCCTTTACGTGATTATGTACAAAATCTTATTATCTAGGCCTATTAATGTGTGATGACCCAAAATGTCATCCCGTATATTCTAGCTAATTCTGTGTTCCGAGGTCGTGAAAACCTCCTTCTATCTCACCTCGATTTGCATGCGCAGCCCGGGCGTGTAGCCGGGAAGCCTTTATGTGAAAACTCATAAAAATGATAATTTTGTATTAGAAGATTTAATAAAGTTGACTTCGGTCAATGTTTTTGGTAAACGGACCCAGACCCGTAATTTGACGGCCCCGGAGGGTCCATAGGAAAATATGGGACTTGGGCGTATGCTCGGAATAGAATTCTGAGGTCCCAAGTCCGAGAAATGAATTTTTTAAAGAAAATTATTTTCAGAAAAATATAAAGGTTTTTGAAAATGAAATGTTATGTGAAACCTGTGATATCGGGCCCGTATCTTGGTTCTGGAGGCCGGTACAGGTTCGATTTGATTTATATGTGTTATATGTGAAGTTTGGTATGAAACGGACTTCGTTTGGCGTGATTCGGACCTTAAATGCAAAATTTGATGTTTGAAGAAGTTTTGAGGAATTTCATTGATTTTTGGTTTGATTTGTCATTTTAGTGCTATTTTATATGATTTAGAACCTCGAGCGAGTATGTATTAGGTTATAAGACTTGTTTGTGCATTTAGACGGGGTCTCAGGGGCCTCAGGTGTGTTTCAGATAGGTTCCGGGTCCATTTTTCCTATTTTTGCACTGCTGATGCTGTTTCTGGTTTCCTTCTATGCGATCGCATAGTAGTAGTCGCGATCGCATAGTGTTGCCTTGCACCCCCCATTTTTCTCTTGACTGTCGCATACACTATTTCGCGACCGCACAGTGTGGTCAAGGCCATTTCTTCTTCCCTATGCGATCGCACACTTTAGCTCGCGATCGCACTGTGCATTCTTGGACAATGGTCATTTCCCTTATATGCGATCGCATGAGTTTGTTCGCGATCGCATACTACCTTTTTGTCCAGCAACATTTTTCTTCTATGCGATCGCATCCTTGTGTCCGCGATCGCAATGCTTTAAATCACTAGGCAGAATATAAACTTCCAAAAATCGGGGTTTCACCATTTTAAACCTATTTTGACTTCTAGAACTCGGTTTTGGGCGATTCTTTGAGGGGTTTTCACACAAATCGAATGGGTAAGTTTTCTTCCACTAGAATTAAATATATTTCATGAATTATTTCTTATTTTTATCATTTAATTTATGTTTTGGGTTGAGGAGATTGTGAGTTTTGAAAGAAAACTTCAAAAATAAAAATTCATGATTTGAATGACCAAATGATATCGGAATTGGATAGATTTAGTATGGGTGAACTTGTATTGGAATGGGTAATCAGAATTTGTAAAATTTGTCGGGTTCTGAGGTGCGGGCCCGGGGGTCGACTTTTGGGTCGATTTTTATTATTTTGTAAAGATTGAAACTTTATTATTCAGAATAGTTCCTTATACGTTTTATGTGTATTTTGAAGTTGTTTTAGTTTATTTTGAGCCGTCCGGGGGTCTTTTCACCCGAGAAGTCTATTTTTGAGTACCGGATTGTCGTCTTTGAGGTAAGTATCTTGCCTAACCTTGTAGAGGAACTACCCCTTAGGATTGAGTCTTCCTTGTTGATTGTAGTCCGAGTATGCGAGGTGACGAGTGTGTACTCGTACTTATTTGAAATTGGATTGCCCTTTTAGGATTCATAGATTCTTATATTACCTGTGTATGATTTGTAATTGTTACATTTGAATCCTTGGTTGTTAATTTCATCCCTTCTTGTTTAAATTAGAATTACTTGTTTTTGGATTCTTTCGTTGGCTATTTGACTTTACTTGACTTAACTGAATATTCTACTTCTCTTATCATCATGCTATATTTTCTTCCTAGCTTGCCTAATTGACTATAATTAGTGTCATCTAGCCTTATAGTTGACTAGCCGTAGTTTGAACATCTATTCGTTGGAGTCAAGCATGCTCGTGAGTCTTACATTGTGAATTATATGACCATTCCCTTAAGTTCCACTTAGGTCTAATTGTTAGACATTTATGTTATTGGTATTTCCTTGATGTTGCCTATTATTGGGCCTTTATTTAAGCTGAATGTTATTCTGTGAAGTTAACTGTTTAGGTGAGATTGGTTATAGCAGTTTCCCTTGCCGGGATGTTATGGTTTCTGTTACTGTTTATGCTGTTAATGATATGGTTTGTATTGTTGACTCTCTTGCCGGGATGTGATGGTTTCTATTACTGTTTATGCTGTTAATGATACTTTTTGTACTGTTGATTCCCTTGCCGGGATGTTGTGGTTTCTATTACTTGTTATGCTGTTAATGATATTGTTTGTAGTGTTGACTACCTTGCCGGGATGTGGTGATTTATGGGTCATATTGTTGGTTTTTCCTTGCCAAACTGTTGTTCTTGATATTGTTTGGGTGAGGAAGAGTCTAAATCACGAAGGGTGATGCCGTGTATTGTGAGGATAAGAGTGTTAAAGTAAGAGGGTGATGCCGTTCCATGTTATGATATTAAAGCATGAAGGATAATGTCGTGCCATGTTATGATATTAAAGCACGAAGGATAATGCCGTGCCATGTTATGATATTAAAGCACGAAGGATAATGCCGTGCCATATCTATTTATTTATTCTGAGGATGAGAGTAAAAGCACGAAGGGTGATGTTGTGCACTTGTTTTGGTGAGAATGAGAGTAAAGCAACGAAGGGTGATGTCGTGCACTTGTTTTGGTGAGGATGAGAGTAAAAGCACGAAGGGTGATGTCGTGCATGTGTCTTTGCATTTTATTTCGTTGTTCAAAATTTGGATATTCCTAC
This sequence comes from Nicotiana paniculata, assembly GCA_005239505.1. NCBI lineage: Eukaryota > Viridiplantae > Streptophyta > Magnoliopsida > Solanales > Solanaceae > Nicotiana > Nicotiana paniculata. The sequence continues at coordinate 90,048 of ML350733.1, read as the reverse complement.
TGATCTCTTACTGCATTTATTGGCAAGATTTGATATTCCTCCTGTACAACATGGTAATTCTGAGTTACGGACTGAGTTCCGGTGGATAAATCTTGAGGGATTTTGATCAAGGGATTTTATTGAAAAGTATCATTGAAAAAGCAATGGTTTGAAATTATTATATTTGAATGACTTATACACCGAAGGTATATTTGAAAAGCGCTAGTCTTGCCTAAAATGATATTTCGAAGTCATTTATTGAGAAAGCATCTTTGAGAAGTTTCGTATTTTGAAAGAAACTATGTTTTACGTAATTCTCTCTATTAAATATACTTAAATCTACTTTTGGAGAAAATATGTTTTCAAAGGAAACTCTTCCATACTAAAATGATTTTATTTGCAAAAGTTTTTCATATGAAATGTTGTTTAAAGATTTCCACCAGTTTATGGATTTTAGTGGCTAAGGCCCGATGTGAATAAACCGATGTAGAGTTGAGTTATTGGTATTCTCTATTGTATTGTGTTTCCTTTCGGTTTGGCTTGTTTTGTTGTTCATCTTTCTGGGTATTTTTGTGCTATTTCGTGAGTGATTTCTGTAATTGCCTTCTGCTTTATATTGTCATTTTTGTAAATTATTCCGTGAAGTCTTAGATAGATGTAACGTTCGATCAATTCTACATTCATGTTATTTATCTTGTATAGCAGTAGTGTCTTGACTAGTCCTCGTCACTACTCCACTGAGGTTAGTCTTGATACTTACTGGGAACCGTTATGGTGTGCTCATAATACACTTCTGCACATTTTTGTGTGCAGATCCAGGTTCATATTGTAGTAGTTGTGTGGATGATTGCCGAGGAAACTCAAGGAAACCTGTTGCTGCATTCGTAGGCGTTAGAGTCACCTTCTTTGTATTTATTATTCATATACTATTGTATCTATTTTCAAACAATTGTACTTAGAAGTTGTAGAAGATTCTTAGAGCTTATGACTTGTCCTACCGGTTTTGGAAAAGTTTGTACATTCTGTTGAGATTCTATATCAAGACTGTTAGTTTTCCTTTATTTAGTGTTGATATTCAGTAACTGCTAGGCTTACCTAGTCCCTAAGACTAGGTGCCATCACGATACCCAACGGAGGGAAATTGGGTCGTGACATGATGTTTTACCTATATAAATATAACTAGTATCTATAAACGTGCGTTGCACGTTAATAATAACACGTGATGGTTTAAACATGTATTTACACGGAGGAACAACAAAATTTAATTAATGAGAGAAATTTAGTATCATGTATGTATAAAACAGACACCAAATATATTTCCCCGCCAATAGTCAAATTGGTAATGGTTTAGGTTCTAACTCTCTAAATGCTTAGAGAGTTCCTATTCAATTAGGAATCATCGCATATTTAATGTGATGGTATCTTACCGAACAGTTCTTTGTAGATGATTCTTTTTTGTGTATGTTTCATTATAATGCTTTGGTTGTGCATACTCCGCCATAACCAGAACTTTTATTGTTGATATTAATATTGTAACGATCCGACCGGTCGTTTTGAGCTCTAGCACGCCGCCCGGCGGTTTGAGGCCTTGAGTAGCTTCACTTTAAGTATTATGACTTGTACATGTGGTCGGAATTTAATTTCGGGAAGTTCGGATGATTTGGAAAGAAATCTCTAATCTCGGAAGCTATAAGTTGGAAGAATTGACTAAGGTTTGACTTTCGAGTAAAGAATATTGGAATCGGGATTTGAAGGTTCCAATAGGTTTGTATGATGATTTTGGAATTGGGCGCATTTTCGGATCAGGTTTTGGATGATCCAGGAAATTTACGACGCTAATTATGGAAAGTTGGCATTTTGGAAGAATTTCACGAATTTGGGTTGAAGTGTATTTCAATGTTATCGATGTCCGTTTGGGATTACGAGCCTGGGAATAACTCCATATGATGATTTTGGTCTTAGGAGCGCGTCCGGATGTGGATTTGGAGGTCCGTAGGTCATTTCGGGGTCATTAGGCGAAATTTGAATATTTGATGATTTTTGGGAAGTTTGATCGGGAGTGGACTTTTTGATATCGAGGTCGGATTTCGATTCCAGAAGTGGGAGTAGGTTCGTAATGTCACTTATGACTTGTGTGCAAAATTTGAGGTCAATCAGACTTGATTTGATAGGTTTTGGCGTCGAATGTAGAAGTTTGAAGTTCTAAAGTTCACTAAGCTTGAATTGGGGTGCGATTCATGTTTTTAGCATTGTTTGATGCGATTTGAGGCCTCGAGCAGGTTCGTGTCATGTGTTGGGACTGGTTGGTAGGATTTGATGGGGTCCCGGGAGCCTCGGGTGAGTTTCAGGGTGGTTGTGGATCGATTCTCCTTGTTTTGTCACTGTTGTGTTGGTGTCTGGTTTCGGGGCTACTGGGATTTGGCTATCGCGAATGCGAGGCAGAAGCTGTGAAGCCTACGCAAACACGAGCTTGAGGCTGCGAACGTGAAGAAGAAGGGAGAGCTGGGGGTTGCCAGGCATTAAGCCTTCGCAAACACGGCTAGTGGCCAGCGAACGCGACTAGGAGGTCATGAACGAATAGAGTAATTTGGAGGCTGAGATTTTTGGCCTTCGCGAACACGATGGCCTTTCCGCGAACGCGAAGAGGAGCAATCCTGCGCAGACTGGTTCTAAAACGAGTTTTAGGTTCATTTCATCCATTTTTCACACGACTTGGGAGATTTTTGGAGCTCTTCAAAGGGGTATTTTCATCATCTAATGGAAGGGAAGTGACTCCCACATTATGTTAGTGAAATACATGGATTATATATGGATTTAAACATGAAAATTAGTAGAAATTTGGAATTTCGAAGGAAAACCTAGAAATTGGTATTTTTGGATTTTTACCACGAAATTGGGCAGTGAAATGGGAATAAATCATATATCTGAGTTCGTAATATTGTGGGTTAATTTTTATCTTCGAATATTTTCGGAATCCGGATACGTGGTCCTGAGGGTGAATTTTATTAACCTTTCGAGCGGAGTTGGAAATTGTTATGAATTGAGTTAGTATGACTTATTAGAGTATATTTTTATTGGTTTGTACCTTGTTTGAATAGTTTTAGACCGACGTGCGTTGGTTTGAGGTGCTAGAAGAGGCTTTGGAGCCGGTTATGGAACTTCGGAGCGAGGTAAGTCTCTTGTATAACCTTGTAAGAGGGAATTTTCCACATGGGTGATTTAAGCAAATGTTGTTTCTAATTGTGAGGGCTACGTACTGTCACGATCCCAAACCTAACATGTCGTGATGGCGCCTATCAATGGTACTAGGCAATCCTGACTTTCCCAAAATACTTCAGTAATTAAATATAAAAGTAATTTAAAACTTTTCCATATCAGAAATTTTATAACAACCAAAGTTGAACTAAGAATAGAAATTAAGTGCGGAAAACTAGCCCCAAACATCAGGGTGTCACCAAGTCATGAGCGTCTAGGTATCAAAAACTAATACAACCAGTGTCGAAGTATCAATACAAGGCAGAAAGAAATATAGAAGGAGTGACAAGGTCCTGCGGATGCTGGCAGCTGCCTCGTAGTCTCCAAACTCGAGCACACCTGAACTCAACGGTCTCCGTGCTCACACACACCTGGATCTGCACATGAAGTTCAGGGTAGTATGAGTACAACCGACTCAGCAAGTAACATAAATAAATAAGGAACTGAGAAGCAGTGACGAGCTATTCAAAATAGTTTGTTTGATAATTTTCAAAGTCTAAGAGTAAACATAAGTAATGCCAACAACATGAGTCAAATCAGTTGCATATTTACTAAGTTCAAGTAAAACCAAATATCAGCAAAATGCAGCAACAAAGGGGATAGATGCAACCTCACAGGGTACTGACTCTCGACCTCTCAATAACTCAACACTCGGCTCTTAGCCCTTAATACACACGCTCAATAGGTACTTGTGCTCACAGGGGGTGTTCAGACTCCGGAGGGGCTCCTACAGCCCAAACGCTATAATCTGCAGGGACAACTCACGTGCCGCACTGACAACTCACTTGCTATAATATCATAACAAGGATTCGCACAGACAACTCACATGCTACCATATCATATCAGGATCCGCTTAGATAACTCACGTGCCGCAAGGACAAATCACGTGCTAAGGTACAATACCTCACAGACAGGCCCTCAGCCTCACTCAGTCATGAACCTCTCTAGTCTCACATCACTCAGTAAAGAAAGGAAAAGCAACCCAAATCGGAATGCTATAGTGTATCAGCAGGGAAAAATAACAGAGACTGAGGTAAAAATATACAAGAATCACTATGACTGAGTATAACAACCATAAGCAGGTACATGGCCTAAGTATGATTTCTAACATGAAAGGCAGTCAAATTGCCAACAGACAAGTAATACATATAAGAACAAAAAGGCTATTAGACTTTACAGTCTCGCGGGATGGACCAAGTCACAACACCTCACGGTGCACACTCGCACGCCCGTCACCTAGCATGAGTATCACCTCCAAACAGTCACATTATACCAAACTCCGGGTTTCATACTCTCAAGACCAGATTTAAAACTGTTACTTACCTTAACATCGTAGAAATCCTACTCCGGAATGCCCTTCCCTCTTGAACCGGCCTCCAAATACCTCAAATCTAGCCACAAACAATACAATATGATCAATATAGGCTAAAGGAACAATTCTACAACAGAAATACCAAATAGCCAAAAACCCGAAATTGGTTCAACCCGGGCCCCAGGCCCACGTCTTGAAATCCGACAAAAGTCAGAAAACCCGAAAGCCCATTGATTCACGAGTCTAACCATACCAAATGCGATGACAAAATCCCCTTCAAAACCTCAAAATTCCATCTCAAGAACACTTCCTCTTTTTCCCAAATTTTCACTCCAAATCACAAAATTAAATAGTAAAATTAAAGGTATAATCCTGAGATTTAACCAAAACCAAGTGAGAAACAATTACCCCAATCAACTCCGTGAAAGTCCCTTCAAGAATCGCCCAAATCCATGATCTCTAGCTCAAAATATGAAAAATGAGCTCAAACCCTCGATTTTGAATTTAACATTGCCTGCCCAGATTTTCTTCTTCGCGAAAGCGACCGATCCCTCGTGTTCGCTTAGTCCAACTCAAACTGCCTCTCCGTTTTACTCTTCATGGACGCGACAACTCCTTTGTGAACGCGATGCTTTACCACCTCAAACCTTCGCGAACGTGACCCTTACCTTGCGAATGCGTAGACTAAGGACCTGGGGTCCCCAACTGCTTCGCTCCTCTTCACGAACGCGACACCACTCACACGTTCGCGATGCATACGCAGACCATACCTTCACATTCGCTTACTCTTCTTCGCTAAAGCGAAGCACAAAATCTTCCCAAATCAAATATACTCTATGCTAATGCGAGGCTCCTTTTGCGAACACGTAAGAGAAAACCAGAAGCAAAAATACAGCAGCAGATCAACTTCACTTCTCCAACTCCAAACAATCCATTAGACACCCGGAATCACCATGAGGCCCTCGGGACCTCAACCAAACTACCAACAAGTCATATAACCCCATACAAACTTAGTCGAACCTTCGAATCACTCAAAACAACATCAAAATACCAAATTACACTCAGATTTAAGCCTAAGAATTTCTAGACTTCCAAATTCAACAAACGACACCGAAACCTATCAAACCATGTCCGAATAACCTCAAATTTTTCACACACGTCAAAAATGACACCACGAACCTACTCCAACTTCCATAAATCCATTCCGACCTCGATATCAAAATTTCCACTGCTGGCCAAAATCGCCAAATTTTTAACTTTCGCCAATTAAAGCCTAATTCTACTACGAACCTCCAAATTACATTCCGGACGCGCCCTTAAGTCTTAAATACCAAAAGGAGCTAATAAAACCATCAAAATTTAAATCCGAGGTCGTTTACACACAAGTCAACATCCGATTGACTTTTCTAACTTAAGCTTCTAATAAAGAGAATAAGTGTCTCAATTTCTCTCCGAAACTACTCCGGACCCGAACTAACCAACCCGATACAATATAATACAGATGCAAAGCACAAAAGAAGAAGAAATAAGGGAAACAGGGTTATAACTATCGAAATGACCGGTCAGGTCGTTACATCCTCCCCTTCTTAAACAAATGTTCATCCTCGAACGCGTCTAGAAACATACATGGAGTCTCAAATAAGTGTGGATATCTGCTTCGCATCTCCCGCTTGGTCTCCCAAGTGGCCTCCTCCACAGGCTGACCTCTCCACTGCACCTTTCCTTGAAGTTATATCCTTTGACCTAAACTTTCGAACCTGCCACTCAAAAATGGCCACCGGCTCTACATCATAAGTCATATCACCATCCAACTAAACCGTGCTGAAATCCAAAACATGGGACGGATCGCCAACATACTTTCGGGGCATAGAAACATGAAATACTGGATGCATACCCGACAAGCTAGGTGGTAAGGCAAGCTTGTAAGCTACCTCCCCTATCCTCTAAAGTACCTTAAAAGGCCTAGTGAACCGAGGGCTCAACTTGCCCCTCTTTCCAAACCTCAAAACACCCTTCATGGGTGATACCTTCTGCAAAACCTTCTCCCCGACCATGAAAGACACATCACGGACCTTCCTGTCCGCATAGCTCTTCTGCCTAGACTGTGCCGTGCGAATCCGCTCTTAAATCAATTTCTCCTTGTCTAATGCATCCCGGACCAAGTCTGTACCTAAGAGCCTAGCCTCACCCGACTCAAACCTGACATGATGGGCATAGGTGGTGCTTGAGTTTATTCCTATGGAGCATCCATAACTGGGACCTGGTCCTGATCTGGGGCAACTGGTGGATCTACAGGTACTACCCCAACTGCTATGCGAGCTGCACCTCTGCCCCTACCGCGGCCTCGGCCCCTCGCGGCCCTGGATGGTGGTACTGGTGGCTGGACCTCCTTCCTGGTAGTATGAGTCCTCACCATATGTGAGAGAATGAAACAATAGAAGTTTTAGTTACGAGAATCAACAGATTCGCACGACAAAAATTCAATAATGTGGAATTTTCCTAAAGGTTATGCAACCTCTCGAAGATAAGCACAAACGTCTTAGTACCGATCCGCAAGACTCTATTAAACCTACTCATGACTCGTGAGACCTATGTAACCTAGGCTCTTATACCAAGTCACGACCCCAAACCTAACATGTCGTGATGGCGTCTATCGATGGTACTAGGCAAGCTTGACTTTCCCAAAATACTTCAGTAATTAAATATAAAAGTAATTTAAAACTTTTCCATATCAGAAATTTTCATAAAAACTAAAGTTGAACTAAGAATAGAAACGAAGTGCGGAAAACTAGCCCCAATCATTAGGGTATCACGAAGTCATGAGCGTCTAGGTATCAAAACTAATACAACCAGTGTCGAAGTATCAATACAAGGCAGAAAGAAATATAGAAGGAGTGACAAGGTCCTGCGGGCGTTGGAAGCTGCCTCGTAGTCGCCGGTACTCGATCACGCCTGAACTCAATTGTCTCCGTGATCAAACACACTTGGATCTGCATATGAAGTGCATGGTGTAGTATGAGTACAACCAACTCAGCAAGTAACAAAAATAAATAAGGAACTGAGAAGCAGTGACGAGCTATTCAGAACACTTCGTTTGAAAATTTTCAAAGTCTAAGAGTAAACATGAGTAGCGACAGTAACATGTGTCAAATCAGTTTCATATATACCAAGTTCAAGTAAAACCAAATATCAGGCTAAATGCAGCAACAAAGGGGACAGATGCAACCTCACAGGGTACTGACTCTTGAGCTCTCAATAACTCAACACTCGACTCTCATCCCTCAATACACACGCTCAATAAGTATATGTGCTCACTAGGGGTGTTCAGACTCCGGAGGGGCTCCTACAGCCCAAGCGCTATAATCTGCACGGACAAATCACGTGCTATAATATCATAACAAGGATCCGCATGGACAACTCATATGCTATCATATCATATCAGTATCTGCGCGGACAACTCACGTGCCGCACGGACAACTCGCATGCTGAGGTACAATACCTTACAAACAGGCCCTCAGCCTCATTCAGTCATGAACCTCTCTAGTCTCACAGATAAAGAAGGTAAAAACAACCCAAATCGGAATGATATAGCGTATTTGTAGGGAAAAATAAAAGAGACTGAGGTAAACATATACAAGAATCACTATGACTGAGTATAACAACCATTATCAGGTACACGGCCTAAGCATGATTTCTAACATGAAAGGAGTCAAATTGCCAGCAGACAAGTAATACATATAAGCACAAAAAGGTTATTAGACTTTACAGTCTCGCGTATCACAATCCCTCGCGGTGTACACTCACACGCCCGTCACCTAGCATGAGTGTCACCTCCAAATAGCCACATTATACCAGACTCTATGTTTCATACCCTCAAGACTATATTTAAAATTATTAATTTCTTCAACAACGTAGAAATCCTACTCCAAAATGCCCTTCCCTCTCGAATCGGCCTCCAAATGCCTCAAATATAGCCACAACCAATACAGTACGATCAATATAGGCTAAAGGAATCAATTCTATAAGAGAAATACCAAAATTATAGCCAAAAATGCGAAATTAGTTCAACCCGGTCCCCGGGGCCCATGTCTCGAAATCTGACAAAAGTCACAAAACTCGAAAGCCCGTTCACTCACGAGTCTAACCATATCAAATTTAGTCTAATCCTATAACAAAATCCCCTTCAAAACCTCAAAATTCGATCTCAAGAACACTTCCTCTTCTTCCCTAATTTTTCACCCCAAATCACAATTTAAATGGTAAAATTAAAGGTATAATCATGGGATTTAACCAAAATCAAGTGATAAAACACTTACCCCAATCTACTCCGGAAAATCCCTTCAAGAATCGCAAAAATCCTTGGTCTCTATCTCAAAATATGAAAAATGAGCTCAAAGCCTCGATTTTAAATTTAACACTGCCTGCCCAGATTTTCTTCTTCGCGAACGCGACCGATCCCTCGCTTTCGCGTAGACCAAATCAGACTGCCTCTCTACTTTACTCTTCACGAACGCAACAACTCCTTCGTGAACACAATGCTTTACCAGCCCAAACCTTCGTGAAGGCAACCCTCACCTCTCTAACGTGTAGACTAAGGACCTGGGGTCCCCAACTGCCTCGATCCTCTTCGCGAACGCGACACCATTCATGTGTTCGTGATGCACATGCAGACCACACCTTTGTGTTCGCGTCCTCTTCTTAGCGATTGTGAAGCACAAAATTTTCCCAACTCAAATATACTCTTCGCGAACGCGAGGCTCTTTTCGTGAACGCATAAGAGAAATTCAGAAACAAAAATACTGCAGCAGATCAGTTGCACTTTTCCAACTCCAAACCATCCATTAGCCACCTGAAATCACCTCGAGGCCCTAGAGAACTCAACAAAACATACCAACAGGTCATATAACCCCATATTAACTTAGTCAAACCTTCAAATCGCTCAAAACAACATCAAAACACAAAATTACACTCGAATTCAAGCCTAAGAACTTCTAGACTTCCAAATTCCACAAACGACGCCGAAACCTATCAAACCATGTTCAAATGACCTCAAATTTTACACACACGTCGAAAATGACACCACGAACCTACTCCAACTTTCAGAAATCCATTCCGACCTCGTTATCAAATTTTTCACTGCCGACCAAAATCGCCAAATTTCCAACTTTCGCCAATTCAAGACTAATTCTACCTCCAAATCACATTCCGGACGCGCACCCTAATTTCAAAATCTTTTAAGGGAGCTAACGGAACCATCAAAATTCAAATATGAGGTCTTTTACACACAATTCAACATCCGATTGACTTTTCCAACTTAAGCTTCAACTAAAGAGACTAAGTGTCTCAGTTTCTCTCCGAAACCACTTCGGACCCGAACTAACCAACTCGATATAATATAATACAAATGGAAAGCACAAAAGAAATGGAAATGGGGGAAACAAGGCCATAACTCTCGAAATGACCGGCATGGTCATTACACGTACGCAAGAGGTGACGAGAGTCCGTGCGTAGCTACTAATTATGCTTATGCCTGGGTAGTTTAGGACCCAAATCATGAATTAATTGTAATGTTTGCATCCTTTGTTGATTGAAGTACCTGAATCATATTGGGAGTGTTAGAGGAAATAGTAAAAGACCTAAATTTCACGTACTTCAATTTTCGTGCGAGTTGCTCGACCATTAATAGAAATTGTACATCCTTACGTGTTAGACTTATGATAGCTTCTCATTCAGGAGGTTCATGAAGTGTCCTCTTTTCTTGTGGAGTGGGACGAACGCCTCGGCAGTATAGATGCATCTATGGATCGTGCCGCATGTCCCTCGGCAGTGTACACGTTATTCTGGATCTGGCTAAACCACCTCGACAAAATTGTGCGTTATCGCTAGTAGTTCGAATATTCACACGATAAACCTTCTATTAGAACCTGGCATTTTATGGTATTTCTTATTTATTTGGTATTGACACTTGGCATTTTTCTGATATATTAATGTAGAATACAAGATCGAGAAATTTATGCTTTACAAGAAATAATTGGAAGATTATAAACCATATAGATTTACCCCACTATTGATGTGCACTTCATATATGCTTACGCTTTTATTATATTTCTATATTAGACCATTAGTAAGTGTCGATGTCGACCTCTCGTCACTACTTTTTTTAGGTTAGACTTGATACTTACTGGGTACGCATTGATTTACGTACTCATACTACACTTGCTGCACTTTTTGTGCATGTACATATATGTCTGGTGGTTTATTGGGCGTAGAGGCGAGGCTATTGTAGGGACTTTATTGTGGGTTGTATTTTCCTGTTCCGAACCTCAGCCTGCAGAGTTTCAATCAGAGTCATTTATATCCTCCTGTCGTATTTTCATTCTGGACAAATGTTTTGTTGTTATATTTCCTATAAAAATGCTCATGTACTTGTGACCCCGGGTTTTGGGGGTTGTTTCTGGTCATTTATTATTGTGGTTAGTGCAGATAGCTTCACTTACTCTATAAATTCTATTTTATACGGTCTAATTAAGGAAAATTATGATTTCAAAAGTACTAAAATGGATAATTAAATTGGTAAATCACCATTGGATTTCCTGACGGCGGCGTTGGGCGCCATCATGACCCATAGTGGATTTTGTGTTGTGACAGCTTGGTATCGGAGCGTTAGGTTCACATAGGTCTCATGAGTCATGAACAATCCTAGTAGAGTCTTGCGGATCGGTACGAAGACGTATGTACTTATCTTCGAGAGGCTATAGGGCTGTTAAGAGCACTTCCCTTCTTGATTTCCTCATCGTACTGTTTGATTCCATTGGGGCTTGTGCCTTTATTTCCTTCATACTCAATCTTATGCGACGTGAAGTTCTAGTCATCAGTTGGGCATTGAGGAATTGTAATGGTACTACACTCGAGGTGCATGATGTTTTTCCATGCGTGTTCGGGCAAGCTATTATCGTCGCCTTGCGGAAGGGTGTTTTGTCGTTTCAGTTTAGCATTTGTACTTTCTATGGTTTCGAGGCTAACCATTGATTTCTATGATTTTCATGCATTGTTATCGCACGGTGTTTGTTTATTGGTAGGGTGCTTGTCTATGTGTCCAGATAGTGAAGGACTTGAAATGATGATTTACCAACACAAGATTTAGAGGTTCAACATTTAATTATAATGGAGGAAAGGCAAACGAACTATAGATGTCCAGGTTTGGGTGGCGAAGTGACGAGACTTGGTATTTTCGGATGTGGTGGAATTCTCAATTGTGATATAGTGTCGTCGTCTTTGTTGAACGCATTGAAGTTCGCTGGTGTTATGGTCTTCTTCGATTTGCCTTTGGGGCAGGGTATTGTGACATGGTGTCGGGGGAGCAGTGGTCAGAGAGAGAGGAGTGTAGCGGTTTTGGAAACAAATTGGTATTTCTAATGTCGATGGCTTGAGAAAGATGGTCTTCTAGTATTCTTAGAGATTGGTAACAATTTATTAGTTCAGGTGCTACAGAGATGGATTTTTATTTGAGGCAGCATTTGAGTAGCGAAGGATAAGTAAGGACATAAAGAGAGGTGCCTCGCAGTGGTTGAATTACTAGCAAGTCAAGTATGAAAGGTAGAGGTCGACTAGTTACTCAAAGAAGATGGCAACCAAGTAGAGTGGCAGAGTAGCATATGGATTATGTGGTAGTTGTAACCTATGCGGCATCGTTGGGAGATGTCGGTAAGGAATTCCACAGGTGGTCCATCTCCCGTGAGTAGGTTGGCGGTCGTGTGTTTTTTATAAAATTTCTATGAAGAGTTATACTTACTATCCAACGGGAGGTCGAACAGATGATTATGGCTTATAATTCGGAATGTTCATGAAAATTTTAATAAGAAACTACAAGAAATTTGGTGGATTAATTGTGCGAGATCACGGTAATTGGGAAGGAGGAATCTTAGTGGGTTCCAGGATTATGTAATTGTAGGTTCAATCTAAGTGGGGGAGCCCCACCGTCTACGATTGGATTGCGTGGTTGTCTGCTTGTGCGATTTCTAGTTATCAGTGTATTGGTAGGTTATTATGACTACGAAATGAAGACATCAGTGGTAATTTGATCAAAGGATTTGAGGAATGTGTGCTATATTTGGCCTTATCGATTCATGTTCAGGTTTTGGGAAGACTCAGAGTTTATGCTTCTTATGGGTGTAATGTACAAGGAAAAGAATTCAGCCGGGTGCTTCTTTCATAGGGTGTTTACTGCTAGCAGTGCACTAGAGTTTGGCTTATATTCGGGCCAAGTCAGAGTGGGTGACTCTCAATATTGGTCCTAGTGGGTTCAAGAATTTACGTTCATTGCCTAAGGACTTGGGATGTTCTATGTTATCATTGGGTATACAGTGCAATATTGGAGGAAAGAAAGAAATAGCTTCGGATTCGCGGAAGGTCTTGCAGAATGGATGTACCAGTTGGAGATTTTATTGTGCGTGTAAGGAGAATATGAGATGATTCATGAGTATTGAGACGATGTGGTCTCGTGATGCGGGTCACTCGGGACGAGTGCAGATTGAATGGAGCTAATGTTATTTCTAAGGCAAGTCAAGAGTAAATTGGAAGAAGATGAGTCGGTTAGTAATGGTTGAATCAGCATGATTATGGCAGTGATCAGTTGCTTCAGCGTGAAGTTATACATGTGGTTTGTGATTGTACGCGTGGGCTTGAGCGCCACCACAACTTAATTTATTTGGGAGGTATTTGATTGAAATGCCCTTGTGGTGTAAATGGATTCCGTAAGGGTCATGGCGGTTTAGATCGCGCTTGAGGTTTATATTTTTCTGCGGTTATGGAATTCAGTTGCATGTTGCGTTGGTTCTTTGGAAATGAGCTAAGTGAAAGGTTTTTAGCCAATGAAACGTTATTTTACTAGTAGTTCGGGAGTTATCATGAATTCTAGTATTCTTGCCTAGCAGCATTATAGGTGCAGTGAGCGGTATGGTAATTGGAAGTTGAGGATCAAGGTTGCGGTTCGGTGTTGATTAGAATGTAACGAGCTCGGATGGGCAGGTGTTCAGAGTAAGCTAGCATTTTTTTAAGTGTCACCTGAGGACGGCGTTCTGTGTAAGAGACCTTGTGTATTGAAATACGGATTCATAATTTGTTTTATGGAATTTTAACAATTGGTGGTATAGAGGTGCGAACTTTGCTACCTGAGTGGAAGGTTATGGGAGCATACCCCACGGGGAAATTTGTATAAGTGTTATATGTTAATCACTTGATTACTAAATATTAAAACCAAGTATGGAGGTTATGATAATATCATTAATATGGGAGCTAATGCCTGAGAGGCGTTCTATTCCCTGGGTTGTAGACTGTGTGAGTTTTTACGGATTTGGCGGTTGTTCTTGTATGTCATGGAAAAAGGGTATTGTGGATCCTTAAAACTTTATTAGCCCAATATGGTATAATCAGAATCGGCTTGAGGTTCGTTGATGGGTCTAATATGAATGTGTGATCTACATTAGGCCGGATGTGTTCATTCAGCATAGTGTTGCTTATGGAGGAGTCTTTGGACATTGGATGCCATTCCTTTCATTAGTTATTCCATGTAATACTCTATTGTGCCATGTGTCTTGTGAGACGGCTTGATTATTCGCACATGTGTTGAGGTCCCGTGTAGCTTGTGGTGTTACGTCAATAGGATGGCTCCCGAGATGCAGACCATATATCGCACCTTAGTTGTGCTTGAGTTTCATAGCGTATGGAGCTATCCGTCTCCCCAGAATTTGTACTATGCACTTGGCGTGCTTATGGTCGACATTCAGGTATTTCGTAAGTATGAGCATTCTGGCTCGATAGGTATTTCCTTATTGATTTCTATGTTGGATCGAGTGGCACGCCGCCACGGGTATGTTATTTGGATCGGGTGGCACACTGCCACGGGTATATTGTTTGGATCGGGTGGAACGCCGCCACGGGTATGTTATTTGGATCAGGTGGCATGCTGCCACGGATATGTTGTTTGGATCGGGTGGCGCGCCGCCACAGATATGTTGTTTAGATCGCGTGGCACGCCTCCACGGGTATCATGGTTGGATCGGGTTGCATGCCGCAATGGTATCGTGTGTGGATCGGATTGCAGGCCACAACGGTATCATGTGTGGATCGGGTTGCACGCCGCAACAATGTGATATTGAGTACAGTCCCCAATATCTATTCTTGTGTATTTTGTTTTTCATTTGCTAAGGAAGTTTCATAATATCTTTTCGGTTGTTTAATTAGTTACGTGAGTTGAGTAGTTATTTCCAGAGTTCGTTTTCCTTATGTATCACATTCGAGTTTGTGGCTTGTTGGCGCATTGTGGCATCATATGAGATCTTGGTCAATGTTTGAGGTGGCTTATTACCGAGTAGCTTGTACTGGGTGAGACAAGACTTTTTGACCTGAAATCAATGAAATCAGATTTATATAAGGTATATTAAAGAGCAAATGCCGTTATTCAGTTTAGAACGAGTTAATGGTCCTTAACAGGAGGAGAGGCTCCATTATTTGTTGATTTGGCAGATGATTATGAGTTTCTACAGATCTACGTCGTGTCAGTAGTGCGAAAGTTAAAACAACACTTATATATGTTATGAGGTATACTACGGGCTACGGGTCAGTGGAAATTTTAGTTGTTGTAATTGAGGGAGATTGCCTTGGGAAAATGAGTTATGTGGTATATGGTGTGATTTCACCGGAGGAGCATGGTCACGTTGGTTTAGTGTCTAGTGATTGATACGGTGTTCGTATGTTTGAATATGGTATCGTGGAGAATTTCGGATGTTGGAATTGGGTTCTAAAGCTTGTTAGCTAAGGTAGCACGAAGGATCTTCAGTTTGACTTGAGCTAATGTTCTCAATTGGGTTGTGGTGGCACGGGCAGGTGCACAAAGTGTAAAACAGTGATTTTGGACAACTCCAGAGCAGTCTTTGGCACGTTCAAGGATGAACGTATGTTTAGTGGGGGAGAATGTAATGACCAGGCCGGTCGTTTTGAGATCTAGCACGTCGCCCGGCGGTTTGAGGCCTTGAGTAGCTTCACTTCAGGTATTATGACTTATATGTGTGGCCGAAATTTAATTTCGGTAAGTTCGAAGTTGATTTGGAAAGAAATCTCTAATCTCGGAAGCTTTAGGTTGGAAGAATTGACTAAGATTTGACTTTTGAGTAAACGACCTCGGAATCGGGATTGAAGGTTCTAATAGGTTTGTATGATGATTTTGGACCTGGGCGCATGTCCGGATCAGGTTTTGGATGTCCCGGGAGCATTAAGACGCTTATTGTGGAAAGTTGGAATTTTGGAAGAATTTCACAAATTTGGATTGAAGTATATTTTAATGTTATCAATGTCCATTTGGTATTACGAGCCTGGGAATAGATTTGTATGATGATTTTAGTCTTAGGAGCGCATCCGGATGTGGATTTGGAGGTCCATAGGTCATTTCGGGGTCATTTGGTGAAAGTTGGAGATTTGATGATTTTGGGAAGTTTGACCGGGAGTAGAATTTTTGATATCAAGGTTGGATTCCGATTCCGTAAGTGGGATTAGGTCCGTAATGTCAATTATAACTTGTGTGAAAAATTTGAGATCAATCGGACTTGATTTGATAGGTGTCGGCGTCGAATATAGAAGTTTGAAGTTTTAAAGTTCACTAAGCTTGAATTGGGGTGCGATTCGTGTTCTTAGAATTTTTTGATGCGATTTGAGGCCTCGAGCAGGTTCGTGTCATTTAGTGGGACTGGTTGGTATGATTGGACGGGGTCCCGAGGAGCATCAGGTGAGTTTCGGGGTGGTTTCAGATCGATTCTCCTGGTTTTGTCACTATTGTGCTGGTGTATGGTTTCCTCCTTCGCGAACGTGAAGGGTCTCATGCGTTCACGAAGAGGAATGTGGGGCTACTGGGATTTTTCCATCGTGAATGTGATGAAGGAGACGTGAACGCGAGTCAGAATCTGGGAAGCCTACATGAACGCGAGCTGGAGGCTGCGAACGCGAAGAGGAAGGGAGAGCTGGGGCTGAAAGGCGTTAAGCCTTCGCGAACGCGGTTAGTGGCCCACGAACACGAATGGTAATGGTCACACGGTTTCACGAACACGAGGAGGAGGTTGCGAATAGGCTGAGATTTTTGGCTTTTGCGAACGTGATGGCCTTTCTGCAAACACGGAGCAAGCGTGGGCAGACTGGTTTTAAAACGAGTTTTGGGTTCATATCACCCATTTTCCACACGGCTTGAGCGATTTTTGGAGCTCTTCAAAGGGGTACTTTCATCATCTAACGCAAGTTAAGTGACTCCCACATTATGTTAGTTAAATACATGGATTATATGTGGATTTAAACTTGGAAATTAGTAGAAATTTGGAATTTCGAAGAAAAACCTAGAAATTGGTATTTGGGATTTTTACCACGAAATTGGGCTTGGAAATGGGAATAAATCATATATCTGAGTTCGTAATCTTGTGGTTAAAGTTTATCCTTGAAAACTTTCAAAATCTGGATATGTGGGCTCGAGGGCGAATTTTATTAACCTTTCGAACGGAGTTGAGAATTGTTATCAATTGAATTAGTATGAGTATTAGAGTATATTTTTATTGGTTTGCACCTTGTTTGAATAGTTTTGGACCAACGAGCATTGGTTTGAGGTTCTAGAAGAGGCTTTGGAGCCGGTTATAGAACTTCGGATTGAGATAAGTCTCTTGTATAACCTTGTAAGAGGGAATTTTCCCCATAGGTGATTTAAATAAATGTTGTTTCTAATTGTGGGGGCTACGTGCGCACGGGATGACGAGAGTCCGTGCGGAGCTACTAATTATGCTTATGTCCGGTTAGTTGAGGACCCAAATCATGAATTACTTGTAATGTTTTCATCCTTTGTTGGTTGATGTATCTGAATCATATTGGGAGTTGTTAGAGGAAATATTAAAAGACCGAAATTTCACGTACTTGAATTTTTGTGCGAGTTGCTCGACCATTAATAGAAATTGTACATCCTTACGTGTTAGACTTGTGATAGCTTCTCATCCGGAGGTTCATGAAGTGTCCTCCTTTCTTGTGGAGCGGGCCGAACGCCTCGGCAGTATAGATGCATCTATGGATCATGTGGCACGTCCCTCGGCAATGTACACATTATTCTAGATCGGGTCGAACGACCTCAGCAGAATCGTGCGTTATCGCTAGTAGTTCGAATATTCACACGATAAACCTTCCATTGAAGCCTGACATTTTATGGTATTTCTTATTTATTTGGTATTGAAACTTGGAAATTTCCTAAGATATTAATGTAGAATACAAGATCGAGAAATTTATGCTCTAAAAGAAATAATTGGAAGATTATAAATCTTACAGATTTACCCCACCATTGTGCACTTCATATCTGCTTACGCTTTTATTATCTTGCTATATTAGACCTTTAGTAAGTGTTTATGTTGACATCTCGTCACTACTTCTTCTAGGTTAGACTTGATACTTACTGGGTACGTGTTGATTTACGTACTCATACTACACTTGCTGCACTTTTTGTGCAGGTACATATATGTCTGGTGGTCTGTTGGGCGCAGAGGTGCGGCAGAGACTTTATTGTGGGCTGTATTTTCCTATTACGAACCTCAGCCTGCAGAGTTTCCATCAGAGTCATAATATCCTCCTGTCGTATTTTCATTATGTATAGATGTTTTGTTGTTATATTTCCTAGAAAAATGCTCATGTACTTGTGACACCGGGTTTTGGGGGTTGTTTCTGGTCATGTATTATTGTGGTTCGTGCAGATACCTTCACTTACTCTGTAAATTCTATTTTATACTGTCTAATTAAGAAAACAATTTTATTTCAAAAGTACTAAAACAGATAATTAATTTGGTAAATAACCGTTGGCTTGCCTGACAACGGCGTTGGGCACCATCCCCATAGTGGATTTTGGGTCGTGAGAGATATCCCTCTTAAAAATGTAACATATAGTTGTTCGTGCAAGAAAAATTATTGCGGTAAATATAGTCCAATTTTTAGGATATTTATCCTTGTGCTTTGTTTATTGTAATTGCAAAATATAAACACACTGAAAATTATTTTCACACAAATTTAAAAGGATATTCTTTATTTTCGGAAGACGAACGTTGAATTCAAGGATAGAATATATTTAGAAGCACATTGACCAATAGCATAATTTTTGCATGTATATCGTTGTTGTCGAAGCTTCTGTATATTATATGTGTGCTATTACCTTAGCTGTTCGGCGGATCTAAGTTTTTCAGTAACATGACGAGCATAGTTTTCTTCATAATCAACCTATATATAATGGAACATCAATTTTACTTAGTCTATTACACATATGGTGAACCAACTATCACGACGTGGATTCCTATCGTCGGGACCATGATGGCGCCTAACATTTCACTTGCTAGGCAAGCCAACATGTCACGACCCGATTTACCCTCCGCAGGTGTCGTACGACACCTAGTCACTACGACTAGGTAAGCCTACTATAAAGGGGAAAACTGAAATAAAACAAAAGAAATAAAAGGGATAAGGGAAATGATGTAAATAACGTACTGGCCGCTCGGCTTATACCCAAGACCCCAAATGTCACAGACAGTCACAAGCTTCTAATACTACTGTAGCTCTTACAAAAACAGAAAAGTACATAAGAAAATCTCTACAAGCTAGAATGGAATGGGACTCAGAGGATTCTGCGGACGCGGCAGAAATACCTTGAAGTCTCCTGGAATCAGCAGCAATGACTAACCACGAGGCTGATAGCTCGTACCTGGATCTGCACACGAAAAACATGTGCAGGAAAGGGCATGAGTACACGACATTTGGTACCCAGTAAGTGCCAAGCCTAACCCCAGTCAAGTAGTGAAGAGGTCAGGTGAAGGCTCTACTGGATTTCTATATAAATCAATTTAAAACAATACAAAGATAGGTAATGTATACAGTAAACAGTTTAAGAAAAACAATATAAGTTCTACAGTAAAGAGAGTCCTCGGCTCAACATAATATATATCACAAGGTGGAATCTCTCGGGATATCGTCCCGTAGTTCAATATGATTATGCAGTACAAGGGGATCTCCCGGAATACGTCCGTAATCCCAAAATAAATATGCAGTACAAGGGGATCTCCCGAAATACGTCCGTAGTCGCAAAATAAATATGCAGTACAATGGGATCTCTCGGAATACGTCCGTAGTCCCAAAGTAAATATGAAGTACATGGGGATCTCCCGGAATACGTCCGTAGTCCCAAAGTAAATATGCCGTACATGGGGATCTCCCGGAATACGTCCGTAGTCCCAATTTAAATATGCAGTACAGGGGGATCTCCCGGAAGATGTCTGTAGTCCCAATTTAAATATGTTATGCAGGATGAAAGACAAGCATACCATCGAATTTACATAGTTTATACTAATCACAGATAAGGAAATTAAGGGGTTAACTAAGCATGGCGCACAGAAAATCAAGTAGGAAATTAAGCACGTAAGCATGCTTTCCTAATCTAAACTCAACAATATATCATATGAGAGCAAGTTCATAGAAGAGAAAAAAACAATATATGTTTTAGTAAGGGAAAAATGAGATTTTTGAAATAACAGCCTATGTACGTACTCGTCACCTCACGTACATGGCGCCCACACAACATTTAGCATCAAATATCCTAAAGGGGAAGTCCCCAACACAAAGTTAGGCAAGCCACTTACCTCGACTACTCAATTCGACCCGGAATCACGTTCTTGCCACGAGTACCAAACTCCGAATGGCCCGAATCTATTCAAATAAGTTTCATAATGTGAATATCACTACAAGAAACTAGTTTAACAACTAAATTGAAGCTAAAGCGCGAAATTAGGGAAATTCCCCAAAAGTCTCCCGGACCCACAACTCGGAATCGAGTGAAAGTCACAAATTCCGAACACCCATTCACTCACGAGTACACTCAACCATAATCATCAAAATCCGACGTCGAGTTCTCACTCAAAACTCGGATTCTCAATTGGGGACCTTTCCCTCATTTTCAAACATTTTCCCACAATTTCTCCCTAATTAGGTTGAAGAATTAACTATAGATTGATGAAATACAAGGGAAATAGGATTAGGAATCGTTACCTATTAATCTTCTCTTCAAAATCCTCACAAAATAGCCAATTCCCGAGATCCAAATTGATTTTAGAAATTATGAACTCAAACCCTCGATTTCTCCTATTTCTGACCAGCGGTTTTCGCTTCAGCGGTCAATTGGGCCGCACTGCAGTCTCGCACCTGCGGAAAAGGAATCGCAGGTGCGAAAACTCATTAATTGGGTTGGGGCCACACCTGTGGTATCTGCGCCGCATCTGCGATCCCGCACCTGTTGTCTCCAAGCCGCACCTGCGGACCCAGCCGACCTTGGGAAAATCTGCACCTGCGCAACCCCTTATCGCACCTGCGTGTTAGCATTTGCGGCTCCCCCTTCCGCAGGTGCGAGATACCAGAACCAACAACTTCAGCTATTAGCTTAAGTCTAAAAATCTTTCCGTTGAGCATCCGGAACACACCCGAGGCCCCCGAGACCTCAACCAAAACCACCAACCCACCCTACAACCTCAATCGAACTTAGTCGAGCATTCAAACCACATCACATAACACCAAAAAAAAGAATAAATATAAATTCAAGCCTAAGAACTTAGCAAATATTCGAAATCCACAATGATGTCGAAACACGTCAAAACTAGTCCGATTGACCTCAAATTTGACACACAGGTCACAAATGACACCACGAACCTACAGCCACTCCCAGAATTCCATTTCGAGTCTGATATGAAAATTTCACCTGTTGGCCGAAATCGCTGAAATTTCAACTTTTGTCAATTCAAGCCTAAATCCACTACCGACCTAGAAAACACATTCCGGATGCGCTCCAAACCCCAAAATTACTCAACGGAGCTAATAGAGGTGGCGAAATTC
Source organism: Nicotiana paniculata (assembly GCA_005239505.1). Classification (NCBI taxonomy): domain Eukaryota; kingdom Viridiplantae; phylum Streptophyta; class Magnoliopsida; order Solanales; family Solanaceae; genus Nicotiana; species Nicotiana paniculata. Next base: position 68,570 of record ML350733.1, on the reverse strand, counting down.
CATTCCGGACCCATCTTCACACAGGTCCGACTACAGTCTGATTTCTAAGGCTTAAATTCATAATTAGGGACTAAGTGCCCTAAAACGCTCCGAATTTCATAGCTAAACACTCTGGCAAGTCCCAAAAGCAGAATCAAACATGGGGAAAACATTTATTAGGGGATCGAGGCTCTAACTCTCAAAATAATCGGCTGGGTCGTTAGATTCTCCCTCTCTTAAAACAATCGTTCATCCTCAAACGAGTATAAGGACATACCTGAAGCTGCGAAAAGATGAGGGTATTGGCTGCGCATATCCTGCTCGGTCTCCCAAGTTGCCTCCTCGAACGACTGACCCTTCCACTGGACCTTTACTGATGCAATGCTCTTGGACCTGAGCTTTTTGACCTATCTATCCAAAATGGCTGCTGGCTCCTCAACATAAGAGAGATCCGTGTCCAACTGGACTGAGCTGAAATCCAATACATGAGTCGGATCACCGTGATACTTCCGGAGCATAGACACGTGGAATATCGAATGAACTCCTCCTAGACTGGGACGCAAGGCAAGTTCATATGGGCCAATGAACCTCGGACTCAGCTTACCCTTCTTCCCGAACCTCATGACGCCCTTCATAGGCGATACCCACAGCAAAACTCGATCACCAATCATAAATTCCAACTCGCGAACCTTGCGGTCCGCATAACTCTTCTGTCTGGACTTGCTGTGCGAAGTCTCTCCTGAATCACCTTCATCTTGTCCAGGGCATCCTGGACGAAATCTGTACCCAACAATCGGGCCTCGCCCGACTCAAACCAACCCACTGGGGACCGGCACCATCTACCGTACAAAGCCTCATACGGTGCCGTCTGAATGTTGGACTAGTAACTGTTGTTGTAGGCAAACTCTGCGAGTGGTAAGAACTGGTCTCATGACCCTCCGAACTCCATCACACAGGCACAAAGCATATCCTCAAGAATTTGAATCGTGCGCTCGGACTGCCCGTCTGCCTGAGTGTGAAAGGTTGTGCTCAGCTCCACCTTGGTGCCTAACTTTTGTTGTACGGCTCTCCAGAAACGTGATGTGAACTGTGTACCTCTGTATGAGATGATAGATTCTGGAATACCATGAAGGCGGACAATCTCTCTGATATAAATCTCAGCCAACCTCTCTGAAGAATAAGTGGTCATTACCAAAATGAAATGAGCTGACTTGGTCAGCCGATCCATGATCACCCAAATAGCATCGAACTTTCTCAAAGTCCGTGGAAGTCCAATTACAAAGTCCATGGTGATCCGCTCCCACTTCCACTCTGGAAGTTCAATCTGCTGAAGTAATCCTCCTGGTCTCTGATGTTCATATTTAACTTGCTGACAGTTGAGACACTTGGCCACAAATTCCACTATGTCCTTTTTCATCCTTCTCCACCAATAGTGTTGTCTCAGGTCCTGGTACATCTTCACGGCACCTGGATGGATGGAGTACCGCGAGCTATGGGCCTCCTCCAGAATCAACTCCCAAAGCCCATCGACATTGAGCACACAGATCCTCCGCTGCATCCTCATCGTGCCATCATCATCTATAGACACATCTCTAGCATCGCCTCGCCGGACCCTGTCCTGAAGAACCAGAAGGTAGGGGTCATCATACTGGCGCTCTTTGATGCGGTCATAAAGAGAAGATCGAGCAACCACACAAGCTAATACCCGGCTAGGCTCTGAAATATCCAACCTCACGAACTGGCTGGCTAAAGACTGAACATACAAGGCTAAAGGCCTCTCAGCCACTGGAAGATATGCCAAGCTCCCATCCGCCCGGCGACTCAAGGCGCCAGCCACTACAGTGGCCTTCCCCGGGTGGTATAATATGGTGATATCATAGTATTTAAGTATCTGCAACCACCTCCGTTGACATAGATTAAGGTCCTTCTACCTGAACAAGTGGTGCAAACTCTAGTGATCAGTGTAAATCGTGCAGTCGTCCCAAGGCAGCAGGATGTATGGTATAGGGCCCTCTATTTTATCTCCCTTAAAGTCCTTTATGGATTTCGAGTCGGGAATAGAGCACTCACAGGGAACACCGTACAAATAATGACGCCAGATCTTCAGGGCGGGAACAATAGCTGCCAACTCGAGGTCATGAACCAGATAATTCTTCTCATGCACCTCCAACTGCCTGGATGCGTAGGCAATCACCCTACCATCCTGCATCAATACCGCTCCAAGTCCAATCCTCGAGGCATCACAATAGACAGTGTAGGACCCCGAACCCGTAGGCAACACTAATACTGGGGTCGTAGTCAAAGTTGTCTTGAGCTTCTGAAAGCTCTCCTCACACTCCTCGATCCACCTGAATGGAGCACCCTTCTGGGTCAGTCTGGTCATAGGTGCTGCAATAGATGAAAATCCCTCTACAAAGCGACGGTAGTATCCTGCCAACCCAAGGAAATTGCGGATCTTTGTAGCTGATGACGGTCTAGGCCAACTCTGAATCGCCTCCACCTTCTTCGGATCTACCTTGATCCCATCACAAGATACTATGTGGCCCAAGAATGCCACTAAATCAAGCCAGAACTCACACTTAGAGAATTTTGCATACAATTTCTTCACCTTCAAAGTCTGAAGCACGATCCTCAAGTGTTGCTCATGATCTTCCCGTGATCGAAAATATACCAGGATGTCGTCAATAAACACAATGACGAAGGAATCCAGATAAGGTCGGAACACATTGTGGATCAAATGCATAAAATTTGTTGGGGCATTGGTCAGCCCAAATGACATGACAAGAAACTCATAGCGACCATATCTGATGATGTCCGGCTCCCGAATATTCAGTTGATGATAGCCAGATTGCAAGTCAATATTGGAGAATACTCTTGAACCCTGTAACTGGTCGAATAAATCATCGATGTGAGGCAAAGGATACATGTTCTTCACTATAACCTTGTTCAGCTACCGAAAATCAATACACATACTCATAGAGCCATCCTTTTTCTTCACAAATAGCACTGGAGCACCCCAAGGTGATACACTGGTCCTGATGAAACCCTTATCAAGCAACTCCTTTAACTACTCCTTCAACTCCTTCAACTCAGGAGGAGCCATACAGTAAGGAGGAATAGAAATGGGCTGAGTGCCCGACAACAAATCGATGCCGAAGTCAATATCTCTGTCAGGTGGCATACCCAGAAGATCAGCTGGAAATACATCAGGAAAGTCCCTCACTACTGGGACTGACTCAACTGGAGGGGTATCAACACTGACATCTCTCACATAGGCCAAATATGTATCACACCCCTTCTTGACCATCTGCGGAGCCTTAAGAAATGAAATGACCATGCGGGGATTATACTCTAAGGTACCTCTCCACTCTAGTCTCGAAAAACCTGGCATAGCCAGCGACACGGTCTTAGCGTGACAATCAAGAATAGCATAGTGGGGCGACAACCAGTTCATGCCCAAGAGAACATCGAAATCTACCATGCTGAGTAATAACATATTAGCCCTGGTCTCAAAACCACTAAGAGTAATCAAACACAACCGATATACGCGGTTCACAACTATAGAGTCTCCCACAAGAGTAGATACATAAACAGGGGAACTCAATGAATCCTGAGATATCCCCAAATGTGGAGCAAAATAAGAGGACACATATGAATACGTAGATCCTGGGTCAAATAATATTGATGCATCCCTAGGACATACAGGGACAATATATGTGATGACTGAATCCGAAACAACGGCCTCGGAACAAGCTGGAAGGGCATAGTATCTGGCCTGGCCTCCCCCTCTAGGGCGACCTCTACCTCCTCGACCTCCACCTCGAGCTGGCTGAGGAGGTGGAGTGGCAGCTAGGGCTGGAAGAATAGCTGGAGGACCCGGCGGAGCACGTGGAAGCTGATAAGACTGTGGAGGTGCACCCCTCCTGGCCCTGGGGAAATCTCTAATCATGTGACAAGTGTCACCACACTAAAAAAAAACCCTCGGAGGATGTTGCGGTTGAGACTGAATAGGAGATGTCCTGTTGGGCGGGCCGGTAATAGCACCTCGAACTAGAGGCATATTTGATACTGGCGGTGCATAATAGGGCTCTTGCGGTCTAAGAGGAGCTGGAATACTGCTGGCTGCTAGAAGAGCTGAATGAACAGGGCGAACCACAAAGACCCCACCATAGCGTGATGCTGGTGCAAGAGCTCCTGAAAAATGGCCAGTCTCTCGAAACCTCTTGGCCTCTCTCTCCTCTCGGTCCTGGGAAAACATGCCCTCTACTCTCCTGGCAATACTCACTGCCTGCTGATAAGTGATGTCCATCTCCAACTCTCTATCCATACTGGTCCAAATACTAGGGTGAAGTCCCTCAATGAAGCGGCGAACCCTATCTCTGACTGTGGCAACCAAGGCTAGTGCATCCCGAGCTAACTCACTGAAACAGACTGCATACTCCGACACAGTCATAGTACCCTGGTGCAACTGCTCGAACTCCGCGCGCCAGGTATCCCTGAGGCTCTGAGGGACATACTCTTGCAGAAATATCTCTAAAAACTGAGTCCAAGTGAGTGAGGCTGCCTCGTCCGGGCTACTCAGCTCATAGGCACGCCACTACTGATATGTCGCTCCCCTCAGCTGGAAAGTGGTGAAAGAAACCCCACTGGTCTCCACAATGCCCATAGTGTGGAGAATACGATGACACTCCTCAAGAAAACCCAGAGCATCCTCTGAAGCTAGTCCGCTGAAAGTAGGTGGGTGGTACTTCTTGTACCTCTCAATTCAGAGTTGCTCTGCCTCAGAAGCAGCTACCCCGGTCTCATGCTGTACCGAAGCCACTGGGGGCATAGGAATATACTCCGGGGCCTTATCAACCTGTCCCCTCTGCTCAGGAGTGCGGGATGCGGGAGTCTGTGCCCCTCCCCCGGCCTGAGATGTAGTAGGAGCTATTAGAAGTAGTCCAGCCTCGGCTAGAGTGCTAAGCATGCTCATGAACTGAGCCAAAGTTTCCTACAAGGCTGGAGCAGCCACAGGAACCTCCGGTGCCGGCCCTCCAGCTGGAGCTGCTGGGGGCTCCTCTGCAGCCGCTCTCGCAGGTGCTCGAGCTGCACCGTGTGGTCGTCCTCTACCCCGACCCCAGCCTCTGGTGGCTCTGCCAGGGGCTCGGGTGACTGGTCGTCGATCCTCCCAGTACGGGTACTCTCCATCTATAGGAAAGAATAGAATACAATTTTAGAATTTTTTGTTGATGTCAATAACTCGCACGACACGGAAATCAAAGAAATAGGATTGTTCTTAACAGTTACATAGCCTCCCGAAGATAGATACAGACTTCTCAGCACCGATCCGTGAGACCCTAATAAATCGGCTTGTGACTTGTGACTCCTATGAACCTAGACACTCGGATACCAACTTGTCATGACCCGATATACCTCCACATGTGTCGTGATGGCGCCAAGTCGCTACGACTAGGTAAGCATACTAAAAAGGGGAAAACTGAAATAAAACAAAAGAAATAAAAGGGATAAGGGCAATGATGTAAGTAACGTATTGGCTGCTCGGCTCATACAAAATATAACTCCCCAAGACCCGGAATGTCACAGACAGTCACAAGCTTCTAACACTACTGTAGCTCTAACAAAACTGGAAAGTACATAAGAAAATCTCTACAAGCTAGGATGGAAGGGGACTTGGAGGATTCTGCGGATGCGGAAGAAATACTTTGCGGTCTCATGGAATCAGAAGCAACGACTAACCACGAGGCTGATAGCTCGTACCTGGATCTGCACACAAAAACATGTGCAGGAAAGGGCATGAGTACACCACATTTGGTACCCAGTAAGTACCAAGCCTAACCCCAGTCAAGTAGTGACGAGGTCAGGTGAAGGCTCAACTGGATTTCTATGTAAATAAATTTAAAACAGTACAAAGATAGGTAATGTATATAGTAAACAGTTTAAGAAAAACAATATAAGTTCTACAGTAAAGAGAGTCCTCGGTTCAACACAATATATATCACAAGGTGGAATCTCTCGGAATACGTCCGTAATCCCAAAATAAATATGCAGTACAAGGGGATCTCCCGAAATACGTCCGTAGTCCCAAAATAAATATGCAGTACAATGGGAGCTCTCAGAATACGTCCGTAGCCCCAAAGTAAATATGCAGTACATGGGGATCTCCCGGAATACGTCCGTAGTCCCAATTTAAATATGCAGTACAGGGGGGATCTCCCGGAATATTTCTGTAATCCCAATTTAAATATGTTATGCAGGATGAATGACAAGCATAACATCGGATTTACACAGTTTATACTAATCACAGATAAGGCAATTAAGGGCTTAACTAAGCATGGCGCACAGAAAATCAAATTGGAAATTAAGCACGTAAGCATGCTTTCCTAATCTAAACTAAACAATATATCATATGAGAGCAAGTTCATAGAAGAGAAAAAAAATATATATGTTTTAGTAAGGGAAAAATGAGATTTTTGAAATAACGACCCGTGTACGTACTCTTCACCTCGCGTACACGGCGCCCACACAACATTTAGCATAAAATATCCTAAGGGGGAAGTCCCTAACACAAAGTTAGGCAAGACACTTACCTTGACTGCTCAATTCAACCCGGAATCACGTTCTTGCCACGAGTACCAAACTCCGAATGGCCGAAATCTATTCAAATAAGTTTCATACTGTGAATATTACTACAAGCAACTATTTTAACAACTAAATTTGAAGCTAAAGCGCAAAATTAGGGAAATTCCCCAAAAGTCTCTAGGGCCCACAACTCGGAATCGAGTGAAAGTCACGAATTCCAAACACCCATTCACTTACGAGTACACTCAACCAAAAATCATCAAAATCCGACGTCGAATTCTCACTCAAAACTCGAATTCTCAATTAGGGACCTTTCTCTCATTTTCAAACATTTTCCCACAATTTCTCCCTAATCAGGTTGAAGAATTTACTATAGATTGATGAAATACAAGGGAAATAGGATGAGGAATCATTACCTATTGATCTCTTCTTCAAAATCCTCACAAAATTGCCAATTCCCGAGCTCCAAATTGATTTTAGAAATTATGAACTCAAACCCTCGATTTCTCCTATTTCTGACCAGCGGTTTTCGCTTCAACGGTCAATTGGGTCGCACCTGCGGTCCCGTACCTGCGGTCCCGCATCTGCGTCGCATCTGCGGTTCTGCACCTGCGGTCTCCAAGCCGCACCTGCTGACCCAGCCGACGTTGAGCAAATTTGCACATGCGCAACCCCTTATCGCACGTGCGGCTCCCCCTTCCGCAGGTGCGAGACACCAGAACCAGCAACTTCAGCTATTAGCTTAAGTCTAAAAATCTTCTCGTTGAGCATCCGGAACACACCTGAGGTCCCCGAGACCTCAACCAAAACCACCCCAGTCCTACAACCTCATTAGAACTTAGTCGAGCATTCAAAACACATCACATAACACCAAAAAAAAGAATTAAACATAAATTCAAGCCTAAGAACTTAGCGAATTTTCGAAATCTACAATGATGTCGAAACACGTCAAAACTAGTCCGATTGACCTCAAATTTGACACACAAGTCACAAATGACACCACGAACCTACAACCACTCCTGGAATTCCATTCCGAGTCCAACATCAAAATTTCACCTATTGGCTGAAATCGCCGAAATTTAAAGTTTCGCCAATTCAATCCTAAATCTACTACAGACCTCGAAAACACATTCCGGACGCGCTCTTAACCCCAAAATCACTCAACGGAGCTATTATAGGTGACAAAATTCTATTCCGGACCCGTCTTCAAACAATTCCGACTACGGTCCAATTTCTAAGGCTTAAATTCATAATTAGGGACTAAGTGTCCCAAAAATCTCCGAATTTCATAGCTAAACAATCTAGCAAGTCCCAAAAGCAGAAACAAACGTGGGGAAAAAAGTTTTTAGGGGATCGGGACTCTAACTCTCAAAACAACCGGCCGGATCGTTACACAATGTTAGAACAATTTATTCATTTTTCAATAGTTTTAATTAAATAATGAGAAAGGACTGAAATAAGTATAATAATCCAAAGGAATGTGCGGAATCTAAAATAACTAAAATATTTGATACAACGTTGGACCCGGTATCACAAGTACACAAGCTACTAGAATAATACATACAAGGGTTTGAATAAAACATAAAGTCGTCTGAAGGAAAATACACGGCTAAATAAAAGAAAAGGGGACTTTAGGAGCTGCGGATGCTGAGCAGTTGTACCTCAAGTCTCCTCAAAGCTGTCCAATCTGAGCACGCTAATAACCGTCGTTGGGACCGACTTCAAAATCTGCACAAGAAGTGCATAGTGTAGTATGAGTGCGACCGACCCCATGTACTCTGTAAGTGTCGAGCCTAACCTCGACGAAGTAGTGACGAGGCTAAGGCAGGTCACTCACACTACAACCTGTACGCCATATATAATAAAGATAGAAAATGGAAATACGAAACAAAATAGGACAATCAATTGAAGATAATAGCTACAGCCTCAAGAAATAGGCCAGTGACTATCAGAATTACCAAATCCTTAGAGTTTCGAGTGAAAATACCCAAAACCAATACAGCTCAAGGAAAATAGAAACACATAGGTTGTTGCGGCGCGCAACCCGATCCCACCGTAGAACACAATCCTCCCTTATTCCACCGTAACAATATCAACAATCATAAATAAATATATATGTTGCGGCGCGCAACCTGATCCTACCATATAACAAATCAGTATCACAATTCACCCTTATTTCACCGTATAAATCCACCCTTATTTCACTTGTTGTGACCCGATCCCACCATATCAATACAATTAATTTCATAATTCAAATCACAAGAACCACCTTAACTAATGAATATAAAGCTGAAACGGTAGGGAAACCTTGTACCAACATGGAAAATTCACGTATGAAATACTACACGGCAAGACCCGTCCAGTAAATGACAATTCGAAGGTGCAAGTACGTCAATTAAGGCAAATAGCAGCAAGTCATGAAAGCATGAAGACGACTAACATTTTTTTTAACAGGGGAAATAATGATTAACAAGTAGCAATTAAAACATAGAAGCCATTTAGGACACATAACAGTTAAATTAGGGAAGGAGATAACTATGGAAATGCGTAAAATCAGGGAAACAAGTAATTTGGCGGCGTATAAGCACTCGTCACCTCGCATATATGCCGAAACACATGAAATTCACATAGCACATAGTTCAAGGGTTCCTAATTCCCTCGAGTCAAGGTTAAACTCAGCACTTACCTCTCTTCGCATTTAATTTAGAGCTCTACCGGGGCCTTTCCCCTAGAATCCGCCTCCAAACCACTCATATCTAACCACAATCGACTCAATAATGTCAAATATTGCTAAACAAATCAATTACAATGCATAAATTTAGAATTTTCAAATTTTCCCCCAAAAAGTCAAAAAATCGACCTCGGGCCCGCTTGGTCAAAACCCGAGGTACAGACCAAAATTCATTTAACCATTCACCCCCGAGGCCGATTATGTAATTAGTTTCAAAATTCGGCCTCAATTTGAGGTTTAAATCCCTAATTTGAATAAACCCCCAATTCTTCATAAATCCCTAATTTCTACCATGAAAGAACAAAGATTAGGGCTAGAAATTAATGGGTGATGTTAGAAATGGAAGAAAATGAATTAAAGTGTACAAACCTATGAGTTGATGTTGAGTTTTCTCTTCGAAATCTCCTATAGGCCGAGCTCTAATGGAGAGTCTATGAAAAAATGGAAGAATCCCGTTTTTGGTCTGTTTTTAATCACTAGGCGTCAAGCCTTCTTCGCGTTCGCGAAGGGCCTGATGCGATCGCGAAGCAGCATATCAAATAGCCTATGCGTTCCCGAGATAACCTACGCATTCGCGAAGGCTTACACCCACCAGCATACGCATTCGCGATCCTTGTGACGCATTCGCGAAGAGTATACGTCAGCTCCCCTCCCCCAGGTCCACAAAGCTACGCATTCGTGATACACTGTCCGCGTTCGCGAAGGGTAGCCCCCCTCTACTTCGCGTTAGCATATAGTCCTTCGCGTTCGTGTAGAGTAAAATCCTCCTCTACCCAGTTCCCCCTTCATGATTGTGGTAGTCGCTTCACGATCACGAAGTACAATACACCAGAAACCAGTAAAAGCTCAAAAATCCAGATTTTTCTATGTTTAAACCATCTGTAGCCTATCCGAAACTCACCCGAGCCCTCAAGTGTCCAAACCAAATGTGCACATAACTCCAACAACTTGATATGAACTCGCTCGCATGATCAAAACACCAGAATAACACCTAGATCTACGAATCGAACACCAAACCAAATGAAATTTTCAAGAAAACTTTAGAGTTTTTAGTTTAACAACCGGACGACCGAATCACGTCAAACCAACTCCATTTCTCACCAAATTTGACAGGCAAGTCATAAATATAGTAATAGACTTATACCGGGTTCTGTAACCAAAATACAGACCTGATATCAATAAAGTCAAACATAAGTTGATTCTTTAAAATCATTAAACCTTTAAACTGACAAAAAGCGATGAATCTAATTAGGGACCTCCGAATTCGATTCCGGGAATACGCCCAAGTCCCAAATCATGATACGGACCCTCCGGGACCGTCAAAACACCGATGCGGGTCCATTTGCTCTAAACATTACCAAGTCAACTCAAATAGATTTTAAATGCAAAGTTTCTTAGTTTATCAATTTTTAACATAAAAGCCTTCTCGGACTGCGCACGTAATTTGAGGAAGGCTTAAAAGAACTAACAGAGGCTCCGAAACACAGAATTAAGATTTAAAACTCCAGATGACCTATTGGATCATCATACCAACATACGTAAGTAATAATAAACTTGACAATAAACCTGCATATATGGTAGAAGGCTATTTGGTATTAAAGTATTTATGTATTCTTTTTGGTAGAAATAATTGGTATCATCTTCGGCCGAGTAAAAATCTGAAAAATATTTTGTCTATACCATACAGTTTACTTTCAACCTTTTATTTTGTTGATCAACATATTCATTTCTGCTAGCTAAGATAATTTTTTAAATTTCTATCATGCAATTTGCAAATTGCATTTTAATCTAATGATGAAAATATTTGTCATATTAAATGCACTATTATCACCATTGCGGTTGATAACCAAGTGTTCTGAAAGAACCAAATCATCTTTATTGGATTCTCTTTTTCATTTCCGGCATGAAAAAAGAAGTTAGTGAATAATGGATTTGTTCTTACTTTATATTTCTTATTGGTTGAATCTTTTTCATTTGAGGCCATAATTATAATTTTGACAAGCTAGAATTTACAGTCTCTACTTTCATTGATTTTGGAACTTGATAGAAATCACTTCCAAACCATTAATTTTCTATCAAACTGTTCATTGATATCCAATACATCTCTAGAGCTCTGGGCAATTGTTTCGATCATTTGACACCATAAACACTTCATACCATGTTATCAATTTTGCGTTCCTTATAAATTTAGCATTATTATTCTAAATTGATAAAATTGTTGTTGGTACACCACTTGTTATTATTGCTAACAATATCATGCCCCTTGATCTGGTATTTGCAAGTGATGGCGTCTAACGCCATGATGGCGTCTAACGCCGCTGTCAGGCAAGCCAACCCAACATTGATTTATCAATTTATTTACTCATTTTATTACTTTCGAAATCATAATCACCATTAATTAAATGGTATAAAATAGAATTTCAGGGTAAAATGATAATAATTACGTGAACTACGAAAACAAACAACCAGTAGGAACTCCCAAAATCCGGTGTCATAGGTGCATGAGCATTTTCTAAGGAGTACAATAATAATACAACATCTGTCCAGAATGTAAATAAGGCTGAATAAAATACATAGTAGGATGGAGACTCGGTGTACTGTGATGCATAGCTTGGGTTGCAGCTCACATAAAGTCTCCTCAACAGATGCGCATACGTGCCAAGATGATCACCAAATGAACCTATCAGATCCTTCACATTTATGCAGAAGTTCAGCATGAGTACGTAAATCAACGCGTACCCATTAAGTATCTAGCCTAACCCCGAAAAATTAGTGACGAGGGATCGACATCGATACTTACTAAAGATCCAATAAAATGGTATAATAAAACATAAAGCATATAACAATGATGGGGTGAATCTGTAAGTTACATAATCTTCCAAATATTTCTTTTAGAGCATGAATTTAAAATTTTCGTATTCTACATTAACATCTCATAAATGCCAAGTGCCAGTATCAAATAAATAAGGAATACCATATAAAAATCCAGGCATCAATGGAAATATTAGCTCGTGTCGGACTACTAGCGATATAACGCACGATTATGCCGAGGTCGTTTGGCCCGATCCAGAATAACGTGTACACTGCCAAGGTTCGTACGGCACGACCCATAGATGCATATATATATATATTGTCGAGGCGTTCGACCCACTCCACAAGAAAGGAAGGAAGTTACTGAATTATGAGATATGTGCTTACAATATAGTACATGAGCACAAAATGATTATAATCTTTACCGTTTCTCAAATAACTCGCCCACAACTCAAAGTGATAAGGCTCGGTCAAGTATACATATATTTATTTCTAAATCAATTTCAGTTATAACTTTAATTAATTAAGCCAGCAGAACGAGTTCAAATAATTCAATTATTACATGATAAAGTCCTAAGTCTACCCGGACATAAACATGATTTAGCTACGTACGGACTCTCGTTACCTTGTGCTTACGTAGCACCCACAACTAGTTGCACATAACAATAAATATCATCTAGGGGTAGTTTTTCCCTCACAATGTTAGACAGAAGACTCACCTCGCTCCGAAGTTCCATAACCAGCTCCAACGTCTATCTAACACCTCAAATCAAAGAAAAACATTCCGAAACTAGTCAAAAAACGTGCAAATCAATCAAAATATACTCCAATGGTTACAATTTAACAATTTATAATGATTCCCAACTCCGCTCGAAAAGTCAATAACGTCAACCCTCAGGCCCACGTGCCCGGATTTTGAAAATTATTGAGAATAATTATTACCCATAACTTATGTAGTTTATATTCCAAAAATCATCCAAGTTCGCCCATGAATTGATCCTCAAATCAAGGATTTACCATCTCATAACTTTGGGGCTCAAAACCCCAATTTTTATAATCCATACACGGATAAAAAATGATAACCCACCGAAAATAATCATGGAAAACATTTTAAAAAAATAAAGGTCAAATATTTACCCCTCATGTTGAGACGAGAAAAAAATCGCAAAAATCACATAAAATGGAGCTCTAGAACTCAAAATGCTCAAAATACTAAATTGTTCGGTCTGCCCATTTAAAATATTGTCCATGCGATTTTTGTTCTTCGCCTTCGCGGGACACCTTCACGTTCGTGAACAGAAACTTTTCGTGTTGACCGATCAACCCAAATTTTCTTCTTCGCATTCACGGGACCTCCCTCGCGTTCACGAAGAACAAAGTCTGCACCAGTAACCAACAATCTTTTTCAACACGGAAATGGGCATAATTCCCTCATACGACCTCGGAATTTGACGATTCTTGTTGCTATGGTTCCATAATTACGATAGGGATCTAATTATTCAATACAATTGCAAACCAAAGGTATATTTCTCAATATGGTACCCTTTATGTCTAAAGAAACAGCGTTGAAGCATCAAATAAGAGCGTGATACAACCCAAACACATCTGAAACACACTCGAGGCCTCTGGGACCCCATCCAATTACACAGACCAGTCCCAAAACATAACCCAAAAACACACCAAACAACATCAAAACAATGAATCAACGATTAAATCCTCCTTTTAACTTTCAAACATTCAAACTTCGACGAACGCGCCCGAATTACACTTAAACACTACGGCATGACGCCAAAATTTACGTGCAATTCATAAATTATGATACAAACCTATTCCAAGGCTCAGAACCCCAAATGAACATTGATAACACTAATGTCCACTTCAAATTCTAAAACCTTCGAATTGCCAACTTTCCACAAAAAGCGTAGAAATGCTCCCGGACCACCCAATACTCAACCCGAACATACGCCGAAGCCCGAAATTATTATACGAACTTATTGGAACCTTTAAATCCCGATTCCGAGGTCGTTTACTCAAAAGTTAAATCTTGGTCAAATCTTCCAACTTAAAGCTTCCGAAAATAGAGTTTTCTTTCCAAGTCAATTCTTAACTTCCCGAAATTCAATTTCGACCACACGTACAAGTAATAATACATGAAGTGAAAATAATCAAGGCCTCAAGCCACCGGACGACACGCTAGAGCTCAAAATGACTGTTTGGATCGTTATAATAGTAGAGTCAACTCTTTTTAATATAGTATTGAAAGCTTGTTTTATTTCAGGATTTAGATTTGATTATGCTTCCTTAAACACTTATATGAATTTTTTATTCTTAATACTATTCTAGCTTTTTTTACTTTGTGTTCTATTTTTTTAATTGTTATTGCTCTTTTTATGGAATAAATATAACGATCTGACCGGTCATTTTACTTTCTAGAATATCGTTCCCCTAAATAAGACTCCTCATATGTGATTTTACGGTTTTATGACTTGTGGGAATGGTTAGTTTGGGATTTGGAAGGTTCGGGTTGAAATCGAAACACTTGGTTCCTTAAGGTTGGCAAAAAGGTCTAAGTTTAACTTTGGTCAATGTTTTGAGTAAACGGCCTTGGAATCGGGATTTAAAGGTTCCAATAGGTCTGTATCATGATTTAAGACTTAGGCTTATGTTCAGATCGAGTTTTGGATGACCCGGAAGCGTTTCGGTGCCTAATAGTGAAAGTTGGCTCTTTAAAGGTTTTAAAGTTCTTTAAACTTGGCTTGAAGAAGGATTTAGTGTTATCGAGGTCCCATTGGGATTCCGAGCCTGGGAATAATTCTGTATGGTAATTTAAGACTTGCCCACAAAAGTTAGTGTCGTTCCAAGTAGTCTACGTATGATTCGGCGCGTTCGGAGCAATTTGGAAACTTGAGGTTCATATTTTGATTCAACTCGGTTTTAGGTGCGATTATTAGTTTCCTTGTTGTTTTATGTGTGGTCGATAGTTAGAGCAGGTATGTATTATATTTATGGACTTGTTGGTGCATTTGGACAGGGTCCCTAGTTGCTCGGGTGTGTTTCGGACCACCCGGAGTTAAGTTGAAAACACCAGACTTTCTATTTTGTTTTCCTTCTCGAAGTGTAAGTTTTGGAAAATTGAAAACACCAGTGGACTTGGGGCATGTTGTATCAGGAGAAGATATTAAGGTGGATCCCAAGAAGATTGAGGCAGTTCAGAGTCGCCCTTGTCCTATCACGGCGACTGAGATCAGGAGCTTCTTAGGGTTCACAGGTTATTATTGGCGATTTGTGGAGGTCTTCTCATCTATTGCAACACCTTTTACTATATTGACCCATAATGGTGCTCCGTTTCATTGGTCCGATGATTGTGAGGTGAGCTTTCAGAAGCTCAAGACAAATTTTACTACATCACCGGTTCTAGTGTTGCCTTCCATTTCGGGGATGTATATTGTGTATTGTGATGCTTCACGCATTGGTTTGGGTTGTGTATTGATGCAAGAGGGACGAGTTATTGCATATGCTTCACGTCAGTTGAACCCCCATGAGAATAGTTACCATGTACATGATTTGGAGTCGTTCGCGACTGTTCATGCTCTTAAGATCTGGAGACATTATCTTTATGGGGTGTCGTTTGAGGTTTGCACCGATCATCATAGCTTGCAGCATTTGTTCAAGCAGAGGGATCTCAATTTGAGGCAGCGCAGGTGGCTTGAGTTACTAAAGGATTATGATATTACCATTCTTTATCATTTAAGAAAGGCGAATGTAGTTGTTTATGCCTTGAGAAAAAGGTAGAAAGTATGGGTAGCTTGGCATTGATTTCAGAAGAGGAGAAGACCTTAGCTTTAGACGTTCAGTCCTTGGCTAACAGACTTATGAGGTTGGATATTTCACAGACCAACCGAGTTCTTGCATGCGTCGTTGCTCAGTCTTCACTATTGGAGCAGATCAGTATGGTGTTCTACGACTCCAGGGTCGCCTATGTGTTCCTAATGCGATGGCTTGAGGGAGAGGATTTTAGAGGAGGCACACAGTTCTCGGTATTCTATTCATCCAGGTGCCACGAAGATGTATTGCAACCTGAGGCAACATTATTGGTGGTGGCTGATGAAGAAGGACATAGTTGAGTATGTAGCGAGGTGTCTAAATTGCCACCTGGTTAAGTATGAGCATCAGAGTCCAGGTGGCCTACTCCAAAAAATTACTATACCTGGGTGGAATTTGGGAGCGCATTACTATGGAATTCGTAGTTGGGTTGCTACGGATCTTGCGGAAGTTTGATGCAGATTGGGTCATCGTCCACAGGTTGACCAAGTCGGTCACACTTTATTCCGGTTGTGACCATGTATACTTCAGAGAGATTGGCCCAGTTATATTCAGGAGATAGTTTGGTTGCATGGTGTGCTTGTTTTCATCATATCAGATAGAGGCCCTCAGTTAACTTTGCATTTCGGGAGAGCAGTACAGAGTGAGTAGGGGGCCCGTGTAGAGCTTAGCACAGCCTTTCATCCACAAACCGACGGGCAGTCACAACAGACAATTCAGATCTTGGAGTACATGTTCAGAGCATGTGTGATTGAATTTCGAAAGCAGTGAGATCGATTCTTGCCTTTGGCTGAGTTTTCTTACAACAACAGTTATCAGTCCAACATCTATATGGCTCCATTTGAGTCTTTATATGGTCGGCGATGTTTTTCTCCCATCGGATGATTTGATTCAAGCGAGGCTAAGTTATATGGTTCTGATTTGGTGAAGGATGCGTTGGAAAAGGTAAAGTTGATTTAGGAGCGACTTCGCACAGCAAAATCCAAACACAAGAGTTACGCGGATCAGAAAGCGCGTGATTTGTCATTTATGGTGGGCGAGAAGGTTCTCATGAAAGTCTCACCGATGAAGGGGATCATGAGGTTCGGGAAGAAGGTCAAGTTAAGCCCAAGGTTTATAGGCCCATTTGAGGTGTTGAGACGAGTTGGGGAGGTTGCTGATGAGCTTTCTTTGCCTCCCAGTCTATCGGAGTTCGTCCAGTTTTCCACGTGTCTATGATCTGGAGGTATCATGCCGACAAGTCACATGTATTAGACTTCAACACTATTCAGTTGTATGAGAGCTTGGGTTATGAAGAGGAGCCAATTTCCATTGTTGATAGGCAGGTTCGCTATTTAAGGTCCAAGAGGATTTACACGGTAAAGGTTCAGTGGATGGGTCAACCAGTCAAGGAGGCGACTTGGGAGTCCTAGGAGGACATGCGTAGCAGATATCCACACTTATTCAATACTCTAGGTATGATTCTAGACTTGTTCGAGGACGAAAGAGGTGGAGAATGTAACGACCCGACTGATCGTTTTGCTTTCTAGAACCTCCTTCCCCTAAATAAGACTCCTCGTATGTGCTTTTAGTGTTTTATGACTTGAGGGGATGGTTAGTTCGGGATTTGGAAGGGTTCGGGTTGAAATCGGAACATTTGGTTCCTTAAGGTTATAAAAAGGGCTAAGTTTGACTTTGGTCAACATTTTGAGTAAATGGCCTCGGAATCAGGATTTAATGGTTACAATAGGTTCTTACGATGATTTCGCGTATGTTCGGATCGGGTTTTAGATGACCCGGGAGTGTTTCGGCGCCTAATAGAGAAAGTTGGCTCTTTGAAGGTTTTAAAGTTGTTCAAATTTGGTTTGAAGCAGGATTTGGTGTTATCGAGGTCCAATTGGGATTTTGAGCCTTGGAATAGTTCTGTATGGTGATTTAAGACTTGCCCGCAAATTTGGTGTCATTCCGAGTAGTCTAAGTATGATTCGGCGCGTTCGAAGTGATTTGGAAACTTGAAGTTCATATTTTGATTCAATTCGGTTTTAGGGTGCGATTTTTAGTTTTGTTGTTGTTTTACATGTTTTGAGAGTTCGAGCAGGTCCATATTATGTTTATGGACTTGTTGGTGCATTTGGACGGGGTCCTGAGTTGCTCGGATGTGTTTCGGACCGCCCAGAATTAAGTTGTTAGGCGGTCTAGTGCACCGCGTTCGCATGGGTCCTCTCGCGTTCACATAGAGACTTTTTCCTAGGCTCCTCAGTTTAGACTTCGCTATCGCGAGTAGGGGTGTTCAAAACCGATCCGAAGCCGAAAACCGATCCGAAACTGAAGCTTAATGGCTTATTGGTATCGGGTTAATGGTTTAACAGACGGGAACATATTGAAATTTTTTTATTAACGACTTATCGGTTTGGGGGCGGATTATTCAATTTTCTTAACTGATAATCTGTTAACCCATTAATAATACATATATATATATATATATATATATATATATATATAAAATTTATTTTTATCCATATATATATAATATAAAAAAACCCTTCCATAGAGTTCTAGTACTCTGTCTATACTCTCTAACGTGTAAGACAGAAACCCTGACGCCTAAACCTAACACCCCTCTCGTCGACTTACACCAGTCTAGCACCTACAGTACCCTAACGCCTCTCCCTCTCGCCATAGCCAGAGCAGCAGTCAGCAGATGGTAAGTTTCTTTCTTGTTGATGTCTTTAAAATCAAAGAAAAGATACATTTGAAATTTGTTGGGTGCACTGTATCTCCTTAACGATTAAGGTAAGAAAGAAAAGGAACAAACAAAAAGGGAAAAGGAGGAATAAAGGTTAAGATTCGATCTGGTAAATTCTCTTTTTCTTTTTTAATTTATTTTTTTGGGATTCTGAATTTCTGATTGGGTGCACTGCATCTCCGCTCTTTTCAGGTATCTGTATTTTTACCTTGCAATTCATAAATTTTTGCTCGCTGTGCAGTGCTCTGAATCGATTTTATGCAGTGAATCACTGTTTAATTAATGGAACATTCCCTTGTCATATGACTGAGTTTAAGTCATTTTTTATTGCTAATGTTATATTGCTATCACCTCAGATTAAAGTTTCATAGTGCTTCTAGGCAGAACCGGATTCAAGTACATAGATGTAGTAAACAGTGCACCCATTATACCTTTATGGATGTGGCGTTAATTTCATATTTCAATGTAAAGGAACAAACAAAAGGGGAAAAGGAGGAAGAAAGGTTAAGATTCTCACTGTCAAGTTGTTGCGTCTTGTAATGTCGATATGAATAATGTGTTATATATCCCTAATTAATAGATTTTAGAAAGAAAATGTGGTTCTTCTTATCCCTACTTATTTAATCAAAATGGTCAAATTTGAGAAAATGAACACCTCTATTTCTGCTTAGTTATGGAAGAATATTGTATACTGAGAATGATAAGTAACTGAAATTAAAACTTGTTTTCTTTTTCTTTTCTTGTTGCAGTGACTCATACATGACTAAAAATATACAAAGTGATAAGGTGATGATGGGTGAAAGTGGAGCTTATAATTCAAATGCAATAAGTCAATCTCAAACAACGGAGTCAAATATAACCAGAAAATGGAGAAAAAGGTAAGTTGTGTGGGATCATTTTACAGAAAGTACTACTTCTGAAGGGAGTACAAAAGCAAAATGTGACATTGCTTTATTGAGTATGTATTTAAGACCAAAGACGGTATGTCTACACTTCTTTCTCATGTGCTTAAGTGTCCTAAATGCCCTGCTATTGTTGATAAAAAAATAATCAAATTTAGGCTTTCAATATGCTCCAGGGGTAGTCAGGGTGACGTAGCTGTTGTTACTTGAAAATTTGATCAAGAAGAATGTAGGAAGGAGTTATATCGTATGGTAATAGTTGATGAGCTTCCTTTTAGCTTTGTTGATAAAGAAGGTCTTAAGACTTTATGAAAGTGGCGCAACCTCATTTTCGTATCTCTTCCCGTAGTACTGTAACTAGGGATTGTTTTGATCTTTTTAATTGGTGCAAGCTCTAGTGCATCTTCAAGATTGGTTTCGGAATGAAAAATTAAAACAATCTATTAGTGTTGAGGAAGACCTTGATAAAATTGAGCAACTTGAACAAGGTAATAATATTGTTATTATATTTGTTGTATATAAGTGTTGTTGATATGCTTATATTTATCGCACGATTCATTATTTTAATTTTTTTCTTCAGATGTAGCCAGCAATGGAAAAGACCCTTCTGTAATTGACGTGTAGTGTTAATATATTTGGTAAGAATTCAAATTTAACACATCAAGGCTTCAAATATTTGTTGTATATAAGTGTGTATTTACTGTTAATTGAACTAACAGTGGGAAGCACTAGAATTAGCACATGACTTTAATATTTTGATAGCTAAATGTGATCAGCTTAATGTAAATAGGATGACATGATAGGTCATGCTTGCTGCTTTCTTGTAAATATTACTGAAACTGAAGTTGTTGTTCAGATTTAGTGACAGATTAGTGTGAAATTGGAAGCTACTGTGGATTCTGCAGTCTTTTTTTGTGATGTCTCTATGTATTTGCAGTTGGTGTTCACAGGTGGTATAAGAAGTGAATACAATATTGTACTTCTGTTGTTAAAGAAATCGCATCTGGAATGTGATTTTTCAGTTGCATTTTTAGAATGCATTTCATAAGTTGCATCTCCACAGTATCTATTTCAGTATTTACAAATAACAAATATGACCAAATGGTCCAAATGCTAGATTCATTTATGTGCAAGGTGCAAGTAATTGTTCATATAGTTGTTCAGCGGAAGCCTAAGATAAATCAGAACTCAATTGTCAATGTTCCTGGGGCTATTGGAACACCTTCAGAAGCTGTGTTTTTTGGGCACTAACCGGAGTTTGACAGTTTGCTAAGCGGATTTAATATCTTCAGAAACTATGTTTGTGTTAATATAGGTTTTTAATCCTGATGATTTCTCTTGTGTTTTTCATGTAATTGAAATAGGAGAAGAAGTAGAGATGGAACTGGACAATGTAGCGCAGGAACAGTTGCAGAAAATAGTTTCGTGGGCACCAATAATGCCCGACAAGTGATGTTAGCCTACAATGTATGAGAAATGCCAAATTACAAATGTGTTCATTTTAATACTCTGCTTTGGGTTTGGGATGTAATGTAGCGTGCAATTTACAAATGTGTTCTACTTTTTCCGCTCATTCTTATGTAGGCAGTAGTTTAAATTTCTGTATGTAGACTTAATGTGTAATTTCGATTTCTGAATTTGTATGCTAGGCTGTTAGCAAATAATTAATGCACTCAATATAGGTTGAATTAGGCCGATAAACCGCCCGATAAGAGGTAAACCGATACCAATCTGCCCAATATCTTATCGGGTGGCTAGCGGATTAATACATTTAAAAGCCGATAATCGATAAGCCAAACTGTTAAGAGTAGATAACCGCCCAATCCGCCCGATAAGCATCCCTAATCGCGAGAGCTTGGCCGCGGTCGCGTATTAGGACCACTGGGCAGAAACATCTTTTAAAAAACGGGACTTAGGCTATTTTGGCTCATTTTCTTTCATCTCTTAGGTGATTTTAGAGCTTTAAAAAGGGGGATTTCAACATAGATTTTGAAGGTAAGTAATTTCTACCTAATGTGAGTTTAATACATAGGTTATGGGTAGATTTTAACATGTAAATTTGTGGAAATCATGGGTTTAGATGAAAATTTTAGGTTTTGATAAAAATGAGATTTAACCACGAAAATGGTTATAGAAGTTAGTGAAAAAATTATATTTGAGTTCATGAGGTTATGGGTAACAACTTTCTTCAAACATTTCCTGAATTCGGGCACGTGGGCCCGGGGGTGAATTTTAGGAATCCTTCAAATTTGGGTTGGGCAATCACTTTAATAGTTAGGATATGAACTTTTGAATGTGTATTGATTATTTTATATAACATTTGAATAATTTTGAGTCTTTGGAACCGAGTTGATGGTTTAAAGAACATTTATGGACCGGAAAGTAAGTTTTGAGACGAGGTAAGTCTCATTTCTAACCTTATAAGAGGGAACGCATCCCCTCAGGTGTGTTTTATTGAAAATTGCTTGTGTGGGGAGCTACGTACGCACTAGGTTACGAGAGTCAGTGCATAGCCATATTCCATGTGATGTCCGGGTAGTCTTAGGTTTACAACATGCCTTGTTGACACTGTTATATGATTATGCTTATTAATTGCCTTGAATAGAGCTGAAATTGAGGATTTCAAGATTTAAAAGTTTTCAGTTTGGATTTCTTATTTTTGGAAAGAATTGAGGATATTATGATAACTTTGAGAAATCTATGTTCACTCGCGTCGCAAGTATTTTTCACGAGCGAGGTAAATTCCACTACTCTCATGGGAGTGGGTCATTTGCCTCGGCAGGTTAATAGATGCATCTATGGTTCGTGCCATTCGACCATCGGCAGTGCACACAGTATATGCATATGTATTTTGGATCGGGTCGTACGTCCTCGGCATAATTCGTGCGTAATAATTTTTGGAGCCCAATTATAATTGATATTGTTTCATTTTCTTGAGAGATTAATTTGTTAAATGATGGAAATTAATTTGGGATTTACTATTAGTGAAAGAATAGTTTGTATATTTCTTGTTATTGAGTTTTCAGCTATATTTATATAGTCCATGCATAATTATAATTTCAGTATTTTATTGTTATCCCATAGTAAGTGTCGAAGTCGACCCCTCGTCACTACTTCTTCAAGGTTAGACTAGATACTTACTCAGTACATGTTGTTTATGTACTTACGCTACACTTCTGCATTAATCGTGTAGGATTAGAGGCAGGTGCATATGGTTATCAGTCTGGCACACATCCTTGATTTTCTCGAGACTTTGCGGTGACTGCCTTCCGAGCCCTTTTTGCAGCACCCGAAGTCTTCCTTTTGCTTTTACTTTCTGTCTATTTCACTTCAGACAGTAGTGTAGTATTTTTTAGCTCATACACTTGTGACACCAGGTCTTGGAAATTATGCTAGTAGACACACAATGACTTTTTTGGATATTTACTTATCTCATTTGCTCTTAAAATTATTTATCTCTCATCTCATTAAATTTTTACTTCCTATTTATGCACTAATTCTAAATCAGCTATTTTTAAAAATGTTAAAGGTAACAATCATGTGGTTAGTTTACTGTTGGCTTGCCTAGTGGTAACATTGGGCGCCATCGCGGCCTATAGGAGAATTTGGGTCATGACAACATGGTATCAGAGCACTTGGTTTACGTAGGTCTCACAAGCTATGAGCAGGCCTAATAGAGTCATGCGGATCGGTGCGGAGACATTCGTAGTTATCTTCGAGAGGCTGTAGGGTGTTAGGAAACTAATCTTTCTTCATCTCCTATCGTGCAATTGATGTGATACTAAGAATATTTCTCTTATTCTCTCACATATTGTGAGAAAGCGCATAGCGGATGTTCCATACCTGGGAGGATCTGCTCCCCCTGTTGCTAGAGGCCGAGTAAGAGGTCGGGGGAGGGAACCAGCCAGGGTAGGGGATGAGGACATCCCAGAGTTCTCCAGCTTTGCCACCGGCGGATCCAATAGAAGATCCTATTATTGAGAAGCAGGACAAGGTGCATGCCGCCGAGCCAGCCCCGGTAGATTTCATGTCAGCATCGGGCTTTCAGGAGGTTATGGGTCGTATGCTACGATTCATGGATACTATGACCCAGGATGGTTTATTTCCAGCAGACCTAGCCACATCCCAGGCGGGAGAGGGAGCACAGACCCCTAATACTCAGGCTCCTGGGCATGCAACCGTTGTATATCAGACCCTGGGCACGCTACCCGTGAAAGGAACCCAGTCAGTGGCAGCAGTCGTACTTGAGCCCAAACCAGCTGCGACCGGCGAGCCGCAGAAGCTATTGGACAAATGGACTAGGATACACGCTCCTGTCTTCGGAGGTGAGCGACATGATGATCCCCAGGATTTCATTGATCGATGCAGGGACAGTCTGCACAACATGATGATATTAGAGACCCATGGGGTGGATTTTACTACTTTCCAGCTGGAGGGCAAGACTCGTAGATAGTGGTAGTCTTATCTTCTTGGCAGACCTGCAGGTTCTCCTCCCTTGACTAGGGATAAATTTACACGCCTTTTCTTGGATAGGTATATTCCACCCTCTCAAAGGGAAGAGTTGCGGTTTCAGTTTGAGCAGCTCCAGTAGGGTCAAATGTCAGTGATCGATTATGAGGCGAGATTCTCTAATTTGTCCCGCCATGCACTTATGATACTTCCTACTGAGGCGGAAAGAGTACAGAGGTTTGTTGCGGGGTTTCACTCAGGTATTATGGCCACTATGGCCTGAGAGGTTGATATGGGGACTTCTTACCAGCTAGTTATGGAGATAGCTCAGAGGATTGAGGGTTATCGTCAGCAGGGTCGAGAGCAGATGTTGCGGGACAAGCGATTTCATTATTTTGGAGGATTTAGTGTGATTCGCCTGAGGGCAGAGGTCAGCCTAGCAGGACTACATATCCATCACCGCCGCCTCCTCGGGGTGCTCCAATGCGACCTTATTTCAGCGACGTGTCAGAGAGTTCCTACCGCCTACCAGCTATTCAGGACTCCTTCAGTGGGTATTCAGGCCATCAGGGTCAGACTTTAAGGCAACAATATACCACACCAAGGGTTTGTTAGGAGTGTGGAGATCCTGGCCACATGAAGAGGTTTTTCCCCAAACTTCGGGGTAATGCAGTACAACAGGGTACTCAGCCTATGATTACAACACCAGCTGCTGCACCAGCCGTTTGACCACCTAGAGGCGGAGGGCAGGTGGGTAGGGGTCTTCCTAGAGGTGGAGGCCAGTCAGGTGGCGCTCCAGCTATATTCTATGCTTTCCCGTACAGACCAGATGCAGTGGCCTCAGATGTCGTGATCGCAGGTATTATTTCTGTCTGCGGTATGGATGCTTTGGTGTTATTTGATATAGGGTCTTCCTATTCATATGTGTCATCTCTCTTTGCTCATTACCTGGATGTTCCTCCAATGGGCGATTCTGTTGTTATGGATCGGGTCTATCAGTTCTGCATTGTTACATTCTATGGTTATGAGACTAAAGTGGATCTTCTGCTGCTTGATATGACCGACTTTGAGGTCATCCTAGGCATGGATTGGTTATTTCCATATCACGCCATCCTTGATTGCCATGCCAATACTATTACCTTGGCGATGCTAGAGTTGCCTAGATTGGAGTGGAAGGGTTCGTCTGTCAATGCATCTAGCCAGGTTATCTCTTTTCTCAAGGCTCGACACATGGTCGAGGAGGGTTGTTTGGCTTATCTAGCTTATGTTCGGGATACTACCGCTGAGACTCTAGCGATCGATTCAGTGCCCGTCGGGGAGTTCTACGATGTGTTTCCTTCTGATCTTCCAAGCATGCCACCAGATCATGATATCGATTTCTATTGATTTGGCTCCAGCCACTCAGCCTATTTCTATTCTACCATATCGTATGGATCTGAAAGAGTTGAAGGAGTTGAGGGAATATCTTGAGGAGTTGCTTGCAAAGGGGTTCGTTAGGCCGAATGTAATGCCTTGGGGTGCACCAGTGTTATTTGTGAATAAGAAAGATGGGACTATGCGGTTGTGCATTGATTACACCTAGTTGAACAAAGTTACTAGTAAGAACAAGTACCCGTTGCCACGGATTGATGATTTGTTTGACCAGTTGCAGGGTGCCAGGGTTTTCTCTAAGATTGACTTGAGATTGGGGTACCATTAGTTGAATATTCGAGATTCGGATGTTCTGAATAATGCTTTCTAGACTAGATATGACCATTATGAGTTTCTAGTGATATCCTTCGGCCTGATTAACGCCTTAGCGATGTTTATGGATTTGATGAACAGGGGGTTCAGGCAATATATTGATTTGATCATCATTGTCTTCATTGATGACATTTTGATCTACTCGCGTATCATGGAGGAGCACGAGCAACATTTGAGAGTGGTGCTTCAGACCTTGCAGGAATAGAAGTTATATGCTAAGTTCTCCAAGTGTGAGTTTTGTATAGATTCTGTAACATTCTTGGGGCATGTTGTATCAGGCGAAGTTCTTAAGGTGGATCCCACGATGATTGAGGCAGTTCAGAGTTGGCCTCATCCTACCACGGCGATTGAGATCAGGATCTTCTTGGGGTTAGCAGGTTAATATTGGCGATTTGTGGAGTGCTTCTCATCTATTGCGGCACCTTTGACTACGGCATCGGTTCTAGTGTTGCCTTCCGCTTTGGAGATGTATATTGTGTATTGCGACACTTCACGTATTGGTTTGGGTTGTGTATTGATGCAGGAGGGGCGAGTTATTGCATATGCTTCACGTTAGTTGAATCCCCATGAGAAGAATTACCCTGTACATGATTTGGAGTCGGTCGTGATTGTTCATGCTCTTAAGATCTTGAGGCATTATCTTTATGGGGTGTCCTGTGAGGTTTACACCGATCATCGTAGCTTGCAGCATTTGTTCAAGCAGAGGGATATCAATTTGAGGCAGCGTAGGTGGCTTGAGTTACTAAAGTATTATGATATTACCATTCTTTATCATCCGGGCAAGGCGAATGTAGTTGCGGATGCCTTGAGCAGAAAGGCAGAGAGTATGGGTAGCTTGGCATTCATTTAAGCAAAGGAGGAGGCCTTAGCCTTGGACGTTAATCCTTGGCTAATAGACTTGTGATGTTGGATATTTCAGAGCCCTGCCGAGTTCTTGCATGCGTCATTGCTCAGTCTTCACTATTGCAGCAGATCAGGGCTCAACAGTTTGATGATCTGCACTTGTTGGTTCTCAGAGAGATGGTACTATTGGGTGGTGCCAAGGAGGTTACTATCGGCGAAGATGGTGTTCTGCGACTCCAAGGTCGCCTATGTGTTCCTAATATTGATGGCTTGGGGGAGAGGATTCTAGAGAAGGCACACAGTTCTTGGTATTCTATTCATCCAGGTGCCACGAAGATTTATCGCGACCTGAGGCAGGATTATTGGTGGCGACTGATGAAGAAGGACATAGTTGAGTATGTTGCGAGGTGTCTAAATTTCCAGTAGGTTAAGTATGAGCATCAGCGGCCAGGTGTCCTACTCTAGCAAATGACTATACCTGAGTGGAATTTGGGAGCGCATTACTATGGACTTTGTAGTTGGGTTGCCGCGGACCTTGCAGAAGTTTGATGTAGTTTGGATCAACATCAGTAGGTTGACCAAGTCGACACACTTTATTCCGGTTGTGACCACGTAAACTTCATAGAGGTTGGACTAGTTATATTCAGGAGATAGTTTGGTTGCATGGTGTGATTGTTTTCATCATATCATATAGAGGCCCTCAGTTCACTTCGCATTTCTGGAGAGCAGTACAGAGTGAGTTGGGGACCCGTGTAGAGCTCAGCACATCATTTCACCCACATACCGACGGGCAGTCGGAGTGGACAATTCAAATCTTGGAGGAGATGCTCAGAGCGTGTGTGATTGACTTTCAAGGGTAGAGGGATCAGTTCTTGCCTTTGGCCGAGTTTACTTACAACAACAATTATCAGTCCATCACGAGATAGATCCATTTGAGGCTTTATATGGTCGGCGATGTCGTTTTCCCATCGGATAGTTTGGGCACGGCGAGGCTTAGTTATATGGTACTGATTTGGTGAACGATGCCTTGGAAAAGGTAAAGTTGATTCAGGAGTGACTTCGCACAGCACAGTCCATACAGAAGAGTTACACGGATCAGAAGGCACGTGATTTATCATTTATGGTGAGCGAGAAGTTTCTCTTAAAAGTCTCGATGATGAAGGGGGTCATGAGATTCGGGAAGAAGGGCAAGTTGAGCCCAAGGTTTTTAGGTACATTTGAGGTGTTGAGACGAGTTGGGGAGGTTGCTTATAAGCTTGCTTTGCCTCCCAGTCTATCGGGAGTTCATCCGATTTTCCACATGTCTATGCTTCAGAGGTATCATGCCGATATGTCACATGTATTAGACTTCAGCACGATTCAGTTAGATGAGAGCTTGTGTTATGAGGAGAAGCCAGTTGCCATTTTTTATAGGAAAGTTTGCCAGTTGAGGTCCAAGAGGATTTATGCGGTAAAGGTTCAGTGGAGGAGCCAACCAGTTAAGGAAGCGACTTGGGAGTCCGAGGAGGACATGCGGAGCAGATTTCCACACTTATTCAGTACTCCAGGTATGATTCTAGACCCGTTCGAGGACGAACGTTTGTTTAAGAGGTGGAGAATGTAACAAGGCGACCGATCGTTTTTCTTTCTAAAACCTTGTTCCCCTAAATAAGACTCCTCGTATGTGCTTTTACTGTTTTATGACTTGCGGGGATGTTTAGTTAGGGATTTGGAAGGGTTCGGCTTGAAATTGGAACACTTGGTTCCTTAATGTTGCAAAAAGGGCTAAGTTTGACTTTGGTCAGTATTTTGAGTAAACGGCCTCGGAATTGGGATTTGACGGTTCCAATAGGTTTGTATGATGATTTCAGACTTGGCGCCAAAAACTAAACCCAAACAACTTATCTATTCAAGTGATTCCTAAAGTATAAATATTTAACTACAACTAATTTTGAGTAGCAAACTATAAAATTAAAGAAACAAGTTGGTGAAATTAGACACGAATTCAAGAAGAGTCGATATTCTAGAGCTATGGGTTAACTAACAATCCTGTTGAGTCTTTCACTTAATCGTCTAATTAATTTATCTGATTTATTGGTTGACAGGGTTAATATTACTCGTAGCCTTCTCCCGAAGTACTACTCGCCTATTCAAGCTAACCTAACGTCTATATTCTTATGGAATTAGANATTGGTGACCAAGCAATCAAATAATTAAGCACAAGATTGAATAAATAAACCAATATGATAAAATAATAAGAACAATTCAAGTTTCAAACTACAACGTTCATGTAACACCCAAAACTCTAGAACTAATAAACTATGAAATTAAAGGAAGAGAAGAGAAGAAAAACTAGGTAGAAGCCTCCTCCAAGTGTGTTATGTGTTCCCCCACGTCTCTTCTCCTTCAAAGTATGTTAGATAACCTCTAAATTAGGTTTAGAACATGAGTTGGGGTTGTTTAGGGCCGAAATAACCTTGTCCCAATTAAATTTGGACATAATTCACGTCACCAGTGTCCAGCCCAGTGCCCCATGCTGGCCCTGGCACTGGTTTGTTAAGTAGACTATTTGGGGTGCCACTGGTGGCGGGGGGCGCTGCCTGTGGCGCCGAAAATCGCACTTCCTCTTTTTTCGTCCATCTTGGCTCTAATTTCGCACATTTACCCTCAATTGCTTTCGGATGATTCCTACACATAAAAACATCCCGAATTAAGATAAATCAACTCAATTTACATCCAGAATCCACAAAACAAGAGTAAAATGTGAGGCGATATACATATAAATATATATACTTTAAGCTAAATATTAGTAGAAGACGATTTTTAAAGAGATTATTGCGTGGATGTTTGGGGTAAATGATTCCTATCTAATTTTGGTCAAATACCATGATTATGCCTTTAATTCCACCATCTAATTTGTGATTTGGGGTGAAAAATTGGGAAAAAAGAGGAAGAGTTCTTAAGTTAGATTTTTGAGGTTTTGAATGGGATTTTCTTATCGGATTTGAGTAAATTTTATATGGTTGGACTCGTGAGTGAATGACTTTTCATATTTTGTGACTTTTATCCGATTCTGAGACGTGGGCCCGGGGAGGCGTTTAGGGCGATTTTTGAATTTATTTTTAAAATCTTGATTTCATTAATTAGCTTAGTCTATTATAGTTGTATTTATGATATGTAATTGTGTTTGGCTAGATTTTGGCCATTCGGAGTCGGATAATCGGGGAAAAGTTATTCTTACGGGTCATTTCATACTGTTATGATATGCGAGCACCATGTACGTGAGGTGACGAGTACGTACACGGGACATTTGTCGTAAAATTCGATTTTACTGAGTAGCAACTTGTTTACCTTTTAATTTGAGTTATACTATTTTGCTGAGTAGTAATTTGTTTTCATTCTTAGTTAAGTTATACCAACCTGTGTAGTTATCCTATTTAGCCTAAAATCGCATGTCTACGTGTTTTAACTGCTTATTTGAACTCTGTGAAGCATGCGTAGCTGTTTTCCTGCTCTTCCATGTTCTTTATATGTATTAACTGTAAAATTCTTATTGTTAACTGTTGTATTTATCGGTTTGATCTGTGTGTTTACTTTTGAGACTATGAGGCGGTTCTTCGGGAGTTCTTCCTATACATTTACTTTTGAGACTACGAGGCGGTACCTAGGGAGTTCTCCCTGCACATTTACTTTTGAGACTACGTGACGGTACCTCGGGAGTTCTCCTTGTATATTTACTTTGAGACTACGAGGCAGTACCTCGAGAGTTCTCCCTGTATATTTACTTTGGGACTATGAGATGGTACCCCTGGAGATCCCCTATTGTTTATTACATATGTGTTGTACTGTTATTTTTGTTGTGTTGTCCTTTTTGTTAAATTTCGATCTCTTATTATACTGTTATATTCTCCTGCTTATTTAATTTATACCAGTGGGTCTGACCTGACCTCATTACTACTCGACCGAGGTTAGGCTTGGCACTTACTGGGTGCCATTCTGGTGTACTCATGCTACTCTTCTACACATGTTTTGTTTGAAGATCCAGGTGGTCATTATCAGCCACGTCATCAGCGAGCGGTGACAGTTCGGAGACTTCAAGGTATATCTGCCGTGTCAGCAGACCTCGGAATCCCCCTTTATTCTTCCATATGTCAAACACTTTCTGTATTTCTTTTTATTAGACTCTGGTGTATAGAGATACTATTTTCTTTCTGTAGCTTGTGACTTACAATGTTCCGGATTTTGGGAAAGCTGTGAATTTCTAGTGCATTGGTTAATGTACACACCGAGCGGCGTTATTATCAGTCATTCAGTTATCTAATGATGTTAGTTGTTAAGTTTTTGCTTTCATTTGTTATTTTTTCGCAATTTGTTAGGCTTGTAGACACTAGGTGCCGTCACGACGTAGTTCGGAGGGATGTTTGGGTCGTGACAAACCGAAATCATAAACATGATCAACATTTATTCCTTTTAGGAACTTGCATTTTAACTTAAATATCTATTTTCCAACTCAAACACATAGCTTTGAGTATTAAGTATGTTATTTTTTAAGAGATTTATTTTCATCAATATAGGGTACATAGGCATCATGTGTACCCTATGACTAGTTAGATGAAATAATTCAAATACTTATAATTTTATTCAATATATAATACACTTATGAAAAATAGAGAACGAATGTATTGTCAACTACAATTCTAATTCCAAATTAAAACCTCTTTTCCATTTTCGTGAAAAATCCTCATTTAAGAAGGATGATAGTGGAATTGAACAACATATATTGTGTGGGATGCTACTGCTTTGATGGATGTTCCGCCCTATATCACTCTTAAATCATGTGTAATATTTTTGCTCTTTTCTTCTTCTTTTTTGGGGTGGAGGTAAGGTTAGGGTAGTGAGGTGATATGCATGTGGCGTTTATTTCACTCAAATGTCAAGCTATACGATGTTTAAACTATTACTCTATTACTTTTATTAAAATTAAACATATAATTTCTTACTTTTCTTTTTCTTTGACTTTGTCTTTTCCTTCTTCTCCTCTACTTTACTATTCCCGTTTACAACACACATCACTCGCCGACGACTTTTATGGCCTTATTCTTTAATTTATTCAGATAGTCTTCTTTCCTTCTCTCCCTCTCGAACACACAAATCATATTTTTATTAAAAAATTATACATATGTAAAGCAAAACCACTCATATCTTGAAACGTCCATCACTGAAAAATCTTTTTTCTATCGGAAAAAAATGATGTTTACGAAATTTCAAACGGAAAGAAGCTTTTTTTTGTATCCACCAAATACATATATACTCACATCATTCACCATCACTTGCCTCTTAATTATAAGAGCCACCATTTTTATGCCCCACAATCACCAATGATAAAAGCCATCCCAAAATCCCCCACCACAATAGCCATTTAAAGGCATCATGCCTCACTTAGTAGCAAAAAAAAGAAAGAGATCAGGGGCCAAAAATTAAAACATGGGGTGAAATTTTATTTTCCAGTTTGATGGTGAGGGGAATAATAAAAAGGAGAAAGGAGAATAAAAATAAAGTAAAGTAAAGAAAATTATTTTGTAATAAAATGTACACTTTTCTAAGGCATATGACTTTATTTATTTTTATTAGGATTAAGACGTCTAAATCTGAATACACGTCTAGATATCAATATGTGTATTAAGATTAAAACGTCTGAATCTGAATATACATATGAATGTTAAGATGTTGTATTAAGATCTGAATACTAAATAATTAAGACTGTTTGTTTTCTCTAAATCTGAATGTGTAAAACTTATCTTTAATTAAAAATTAATAAGTAGGAATTTTAAATCAAATAGTACTAATTAATCTAAAACTTTATTAATAATATAATTTTAAAAATTATATAGTGGTTGGTGTTATGTTGTATGGAACAGAGTGTTGGCCAGAGTAACGACCCAATAGGTCGTTTTGAGCTCTAGCGCGTCGTTCAGCGGTTTGAGGCGTTGAGTAGCTTCACTTCCGA
Source organism: Nicotiana paniculata (assembly GCA_005239505.1). Lineage (NCBI taxonomy): Eukaryota > Viridiplantae > Streptophyta > Magnoliopsida > Solanales > Solanaceae > Nicotiana > Nicotiana paniculata. The sequence continues at coordinate 35,997 of ML350733.1, read as the reverse complement.
TATTATGACTTGCACGTGTGGTCAAGATTGAATTTCGAAAAGTTTAGAGTCGATTTGGAAGGAAAATTCTCATTTCGGAAGCTTTAATTTGGAAGAATTAACTAATGTTGGACTTTTGAGTAAACGACCTCGGAATCGGGATTTGAATGTTCCAACAGGTTCGTATGATGATTTCAAACTTGGACGTATGTCCGGATCAGGTTTTGGGTGACCCGGGAGCATTTTAGTGCTCATTATTGAAAGTTGGCATTTTTGGAAGAATTTCATAAATTTGGGGTTGAAGTGCATTTTAATGTCATCGATGTTCGTTTGGGATTCCGGGCCTTGGAATAGCTCTATATGGTGATTCTGGTCTTAGGAGCGCGTCAGGATGTGGAATAAGAAGTCCGTTGTAACGACCCGACCGGTCGTTTTGAGCTCTAGCACGTCGTTCAGCAGTTTGAAGTCGTGAGCAGCTCCATTTCAGGTATTATGACTTGTAGGTGTGGTCGGAATTGAATTTCGGAAAGTTTAAAGTTGGTTTGGAAAGAAAATTCTCATTTCAGAAGCCTTAAGTTGGAGAAATCAACTAAGATTAGAATTTTGAGTAAACGACCTCTGAATCAGGATTTGAAGGTCCAGCAGGTTCGTATGATGATTTCGGACTTGGGCGTATGTCCGGATCGGGTTTTTGGATAACCCGGGAGCGTTTCAACGTATATTGTGGAAGTCAGAATTTTGAGAAAATTTCCTAAGTTTGGCTTGAAGCGCATGTTAGTGTTATTGATGTCCGTTTGGGATTCCGAGTCTGGGAATAGCTTCTTATGGTGATTCTGGAGTTAGGAGCGCGATCGGAAGTGAATTCGGATGTCCGTAGGTCATTTTGAAGTCATTTGGCTAAAGATAGAAATTTGAAGGTTTTTGAGAAATCCGACCGGAAGTGAGAATTATGATATCGGGGTCGGAATGTGATTTCGAAAGTTGGAGCAGGTCTGTTAATGTCAAATATGACTTGTGTGCAAAATTTGGGGTCAATCGGACGTGATTTGACAGGTTTCGGCATCAGATGTAGAAGTTGGAAAATTCTAAGGTCATACAGTTGGGATTTGGGTGCGATTCATGGTTTCGATGTTGTTGATGTGATTTGAGTCCTCGAGCAAGTTCTCATTATGTTTTGGAACATATTAGTATAATTGGACGGGGTCCCGGGGGCCTCGGGTGGATTCTGGGTTGTTAACGGATCAATATTTGAAGTTAGAAGAGGAGCTGGAATTGCTGTCATCTGGTGTGACCGCACCTGCGAGGCTTTGGTCGCAGGTGCGGCTATGGCGCCGCAGGTGCGAAGAAGTGGTGGTTTGGCTGGGAGCACAGGTGCGATGATATTTTCGCACTGCAAAGTCGCAGATGCGGGCTATGGGACGCATGTGCGAATTTGGCTGGAGCTGAGGAAAAGACGCAAGTGCGGAATTTTTGGTCGCACCTGCGGAGTCGCAGGTGTGAGAAATGACCTGGGCAGAATATTTTAAAACCGTGATTTTTGGCTATTTCCTCACTATTTCATCTTGGCATGGGCGATTTTGGGAGGCTTCAAAGGAGGATTTTCTTCATGCAATGCTAGGTAAGTAATTCCTTCATGTTTCTAAGTTAAATACAAGGTTATTACATGGAATTATACATGAGAATTAGTAGGAGAATTGGGATTTTTGAGGAAAGACCTAGAAATGTTATTTTGGATTTCTACCACGAATTTGAGCACAGAATTTAGAGTAAATTGTATATTTGAGTTAATAAGGCTATGGCTAGAATATATCTTCGAGAAATTCCGGGTACATGAGCCCGAGGGAATTTTGATCAATTCGCTGAATGGGGTTGGAAAATTATATAATTTGGAATTATTGCAAATATTAGAGTATATTTTCATTGGTGTCATTGTTTGGATAGTTTTGGGGCGTTGGACATCCATTGGAGTCGTCGGGAGGGGTCGGAAGCTGGTTATGGAACTTCGAAGCGAGGTAAGTCTCCTTTCTAACTTTGTGAGGAGGAATTGTCCCCCTAGGTGAACTAATTAAGTATGTGCTACTATCTGTGGGGGCTACGTACGCACGAGGTGACGGGGGTCCGTGCATATCTACTATTATGCCATGTTCGGGTAGTTAAGGACCCACTAGCACGTCTTACCTGTTGTACTTGTGATCTTGCCTGTAATATCAGACTGCTAATTTAATCGAAATAGTAATTGAATATCTAAGGAAGACTAGGGTTCATTTTCTTAATCATCTCGAAAGAGAATTGATTTCCTTTGTGGGCAATTGTATTCCGGATAAGGGTATATTATTAAATATTATAAAAACTTGGCAAGTGAATTTCGAGAAAGGATTTAAGTACTATTTTGTGGTTTTTAAAAGAGAAATCTATCATTTACTTGAGTATTTATTTTCCCGACGTAGTCAGGGTGGACTATTGATTGTGCATGACTGCATGTGACCGCTTCGCAATTTACATTCCGCGAGCGGAGTGTTAATTTCCCCACTCTCATGGGATCAGGTCGTACGCCACGACGGATGGAAAAATGCACTTATGGTACGAGCCGTTCGACCCTCGGAAGTGCATAGATATGATTATTTTATGGCAAAGGTGCACTTATGGTTCGGGCCGTTCGACCCTCGGCAGTGCACATGCATGATTATTTTTATGGCTCAGGCCGGTTGTCCTTATCCCGTATGCGCATGCTAAATTGTTAAATATTTTTCATGGATTTTGAAGTGATAAGATATTTGGAGGAAAATAAAGAAGTGATTGCTTATTCAAGATATTTGGGGTAAAGCAAAGAAGAAATTGTTAAATTAAGATATTTGGGGGAAAATGAGGAAGTAGTAATTGCTTATTTACTTCCAGTATTTATTTGGATTCCAGTATATTTGCTGCTTTACTACTTTACATGCCTACCGTGTTCATCATATTCTGTTAAATTTATTTCTTGGACCTTAGTGAGTGTTTAATTTGACCTCTCGTCACTACCTCTCTGAGGTTAGCCGGACGACTTACTGAGTACACGTTGTTTTTATACTCATGCTATACTTGCTGTGCATTTTTATTGCACAGGTACTTTCATAGTGACATGTTGGTTTGGAGACTTAGGCGAGCTGCACCATCCGGAGGCGATCCGCAGCTGACAGAGTCTCCCTCGTATTGTACTATTTTATTTATTTTAATTTCCTTGTCCAATTGTATTTCGGACAAGCTTGTAGTCTTTGTGAAATTCTTAGAATTTGCTCATGTACTTGTGACACCGGGTTCCGGTGCCATCACGACCTTAGTAGATTTTAGGTTGTGACATCCGTAGGTCATTTTGGGGTCATTTGGCAAAAGTTGGAAATTAGAGGTTTTTGGAAGTTTGACCGGGAGTGGACTTTTTGATATCGGGTTTGGATTTCTATTATGAAAGTTGGAGTAAGTCCTTAATGTTAAATGTGACTTGTGTGCAAAATTTGAGGTCAATCGGACGTGATTTGATAGGTTTCGGCATCGAACTTAGAAGATTGAAGTTCTAAAAGTTCATTAAGCTTGAATTTGGGTGCGATGCATGATTTCAAGGTTGTTTGACGTGGTCTGAGGCTTCGACTAAGTTCGTATCATATTTTAGGACGTGTTGGTATATTAGGTTGAGGTCCCAAGGGCCTCGGGTGGATTCCGAATGGGTAACGGATCAATTTTTGGACTAAGGAAATGCTGATGCAGCTGGTATCTGGTGTAACCGCACCTGCGAGGTTTTGGCCGTAGGTGCGTAGCCGCAAAAGCGTCCAAGAGGGGGCGCATAAGCGGAATTTGCTGGGGAGGCTGGGAACACAGATGCGGTCAAGTTCCGCCGAAGCGGGACCGCACCTGCACACGAAGAGCCGCAGATGTGGGAATTGAGGGGCCTAAAGGAGGACCGTAGAAGCGGTATTTTGGCCACACCTGTGGAGTCGCAGAAGCCGTCAAGTGACCGCAGGTGCAAGATGTCGCTGGGCTGAAGGCTTCTTTAAGAACGGGATTTGGCCCATTTTCTTTCATTCTTTCTTGGTTGGGTGATTTTTGAGGAGCTTCAAGGGGAGGTTTTTGTCATCTATGGAAAAGTAAGTAATTCTCACTTATTGTAAGTTAAATACATAGACTCTACAAGGATTTAAGCATAAGAATTAGAGAAACTCGGATTTTGGTAGAAAACCAAGAAAAATTGGTATTTTTGGATTTTCACAATGATTTTGGAAATGGAATTAGGAATAAATTATGTATTTGAGTTCGTGGTGTTATGGGTAATGATTATCTTCGAAATTTTTTGGAATCGGGGCATGTGGGTCCGAGGGTGACTTTATCGTCTTTTTGAGCGGAGTGGGAAATTGTTATAAATAGATTTATTATGAGTATTAAAGTATTTATTTATGGAATTTCACATTGATTGACTAGTTTTGGAGAGACGGACATCGGCTTGGGGTGTTAGAGTGGAATTTGAGCCGGATTATGAAACTTCAGAGCGAGGTAAGTCTCTTGTCTAACTCTATGAAGGGGAAATTACCCCTAGGTGTTGCAATTGATATTTGTTACTTGTTGTGCGGGCTACGTACGCACGAGGTGACGAGAATCCGTACGTAATTATATTCATGTTATTGTCCAGGTAGACTTAGGTTCACGCCATGCTAATTGTACTATTTGAGTTGTCTCTTACCTACTAGATTCCTTTACTACACGTTACAATTTGAGACTAGATTTGTGTAGAGTGGTTGACTCGCTACTGTAGAGATTCTGACGAACTTCATGATTTGCCACGGAATAATTGTACTCCTCTTACGAATTTCTCCCGCATTATGCGTTCTCATCGAAAGGTTTCTCCAAATCTTCTTATAACGCACATGTCCCTTTGTGAATAGGGTCAAGAACCCGTCAAAGCTTCTGATTCTAATGGTATCGGGCCGTTCACCTCGGCGGGATAGATAGATCAATGGTTCGTGTCATTCGGCCTTCAGTAGTGCGCACATCTTATGGGATCGGGTTGTTCGCCTCGGCAGGATTATGTACCATAGTCTCATGGAAGCGGGTCGTTCGCCTCGACATTTCTATAAAATACTTCTATGGAAACATGCTTATCAATTGTCAAAAATCCAGTGTATCTTGGAGTTTTCCTGATTTGAATTATGACAGCCTATTTGGATGAGGGTAACTGTTAATCGAGGGTTTGAGTCTATTGTTGAGAAAAGGATTGCACCACGTGTTCATACTGGTTTATTTCGTTCATTTACACTGCCCTATATCTGTTTACTTCTTATTGTAATTGTCTTATTGGACAACTAGTAAGCGTCGATGTCGACCCCTCGTCACTACTTCTCTGGGGCTAGGCTAGATACTTACTGGGTACACGTTGATTTACGAACTCATGCTACACTTGCTGCACATTTTTGTGCAGGTACATATATGTTTGGTGGTCTTCTTGGCGCAGAGGCGCAGATGATGCGGGGACTTACCGTGAGTTGCATTTCATGTTACGATCTGCAGCCTGCAAAGTCTCCATCAAAGTTATTTATGTTCTCCTGTCTAATTTGTATCCCAGATAGATATTGTATTATTAAATTTCTTAGTTAATGCTCATGCACTTGTGACACCGTGATTTGGGTGTTCTTACAGGATTGTTCATTATTGTAGTTCGTGTAAATGAGTAATTAAGTTAATCATTTATGGTTGGCTTGACTTACAACAGTGTTAGGTGCCATCATGGTCTTTAGTGGATTTTGGGTCGTGACAGCCAGTTAAGAACTCACATATGCAGAAGATGAAAGTAGCAGAAATGAAGATGTAGGGATGTGCATAATTTGGTAAATACCGAATTACCATACCGAAACCGAAAATTTTGGTATTTGGTATTCTGTATGGTATTTGGTTTAAGTTTTAAAAAAAATGGTATCACGTAAGGTATTTGGTATTTTAAAATAAAATACTGAAATACCGATATTGCACCGAAATACATATTATATTACACAATACACACTTTATTAATTATATCATAAATATAAGAAATCTAAAATTACTTTCTTTTATTCTCTAAGTTTATCAATTAACTCTAAGCAAGTAACAAGACATTTCTGTAAGTTTTCTCTCTCTAGGTTGTTATTTGCTGGTTTTGGACAAAACTTTTATCAACAAACATTTTTAGTTTTGTACATTTTAGTACTTTAATTAATAATACTAACGGCTATGACTCTATGAACTTGTTAGTATTCAAACTGAATAAACCGAAGTTATCAAACGAATAAACCGAAACCGAAAGGAGAAAATCCGAACCATACCGAATATAATTAGGTATGGTATTGGTATAATATTTTACGAAATCGAATAATGAAAATACCGAACCAAAATATCTAAATATCGTACCGTACAGACCGACAAACACCCCTATGAGGATGTTGAAGTAGAAGTGCGGGCACACTATGATGGATAAGATTAGGAATGAAGTTATTCGGGAGAAGGTGCGTGTGACTCCTATAGATGACAAGATGGGAGAAGCAAGGCTCAGATAGTTCGGGCACGTGTGGAGGAGAAGCCCTGATGCCTCGGTAAGGAGGTGTGAGCGGTTGGCCTTGACAGGTACGAGAAGAGATGGAGGGAACCCTAAGAAGTATTGGGGAGAGGTAATCATACAGGACATGGCGTGGCTTCAGATTTCTGAGGACATGGCCCTTGATAAGAAGGCGTGGAGGTCGAGCATTAGGGTTGTAGGTAAGGAGGTAATTGAGCAATTTCTACTTCGTACCGGGTGTGAGGCTAGCCTAATAGGGTTTCGTCTTAGATTGCTAATGGTTATGGTTATAGGTAAGGAGGTAATTGAGCAATTTCTACTTCGTACCGGGTGTGAGGCTAGCCTGATAGGGTTTCGTCTTAGATTGCTAATGGCTAATGTTGTGTTCATGCCATTCTTCCATTTTCCATAGATAGTGCCTTATTTACTTATTATTATTATTGTTGCTTTTCATCTATTTTCTGGTTCTCATGTCGATGATATTATTTCTATGTTTGTTGATGGTACTGATGTATTTGTCTCTTTTCGTCTTCTTGAACCTAAAACATCCTCTCTACTCCCTCGGGGTAGGGGTAAGATCTGTGTACTCATTACCCTCCCTGGACCCCACTTGTGAGATTTCACTGGGTTGTTATTGTTGTTGTACATAGTGGATGGTGGTGATGATGGCTAACAATAGTAGTCGTAGGGTCGACTGGCTAGTGGATGGTGGTTGTGTATGATTGAAAACAGTGGTGGTTGATAACGATGATTGTTATGGTAACGGTGGTTGGTAGTGATGGTTGTAGATGATGACTAGTGATAGTGACAACTGATATTCGTGCTTTTCAGTGGTTGTGGTTGTGGATGAGGATGGTGGATAGTGGATGGTAGTAATCTATAATGGTGGGAGGATAATGATAGCAGTGGTGATAGTTATTAGTGATAAAAGTGTAAGAGTAATAGTGAAATATCATTTTTACATAAATTCTTGAATGTAGAACATCTTAATGATATTAAGACTCTGTTATAGATCTTAATCATTAAGATCTTTTCAGACTCATTAAGTGGTTGTAAAATTGAAAAACAGACAGACTTAATTTAAGATTTTAATGATTAAATTTCAAATGTAAAAAACAAATGCAGTTAATAACTAAGATCTGAATGATTAAGTAGGCGTTTGGACATAAGAATTGTAAAATTCTAAAAAATTGTGAAAAAAAAAATCAAGTGAAAATGATATTTGAAATTTAGAGCTTTGTTTAGACATAAATTTCAGCATGGGTTGTTTTTGAAGTTTTGTGAGTGAAAATTTTGTAAAACAGTTTTTTGGAGTTTTTCAAATTTTCGAAAATTTTCAAAATGCATCTTCAAGTGAAAATTAGAAATTTTATGAACAAACGCTGATTTTGAAAAAAAGTAATTTTTTTTTTGGGAAAAAGGAAATCTTTTTTTATGTCCAAACAGGCTCTAAGTAGGCGTTTGGACTATGGGTGTTTAACGGGTGGGCGGGGCCCGGTCGGCCCGGGTTGGGAGAAAAGGTAACCGGCTGGTTTCCAATCCGGGCCGGTTACGGGTTATGCCAAATCGGGCTTAACGGGTTCGGATTCATCCGGGTAAAAAATAATCCGGCAGGGTTACGTGTCCAAGGGGCTAGGCCGGGCCGGGTTAATTTTTTTGTGTGTGTTTTGTATGACTAAAGTAAAAAATATAAACAAAAAATAATCTTATAAAAAAAGTGTTTGAATAAAGGATGAAAAAACTTTAAAATTCTTATATTTAAATATTTCATTAAGAATTTAAGATAATAGAATACAATGAAGATGAAAAAAAATTGCGCTTATAATTTGCAAGTTCAAACATGCAAATTAAAGTTTACATTTAATACTTCAAATTAAAGTTCAAACTTGCACTTATCATTGCATAATAATACTTCAAATTAAACTACCAAACTAAAACATTAAGCATGATACGTCTAATAATTTTAAAATAACACAAATTATCTCAAATCAACTTAAAATCTTAAATACGAATTTCTGGAGAACGCTCAAGACGACTTTCATATGCCTCCTTAAACAGCTTGTACCTTCCCACTTTCGACGAAGATTTAAGACTCGACCACAGTTCTTGCACTTTACTTTGTGAACTTCTTTATTTTCTTCTACCAAATCAAAGTGTTCCTAAATATATGAGTGCACTCTAGAATCACGGGGCATGATTTAACTTGAATTGAAAATTTGAGTTTGAGAAATGAGAGATGAGTGAAGAAATGAAGACGAGGGGGTATATTTATAGTTTTTCAAAGGGCTAAATAAGTAATTACTAAAAGTGTTATTTTTTTAAACAAAATTGCCCCAAAAAGGTTATTCTTGCAAAATATCTGTTGGGCAACTGTCAAGTTTGAAGGCCAACGGTCATACACCTTTAATTTTTTTTTTCAGATTTCTAGTCGTTACACCGGTCTGGGTCGGGCCGATTAACCGGTTGAACAGTAATTTTTCTTGACCGGTCCGGTTAACCTGATCTTTTTAGGTGAACGGACCAACCCCCCAAACCCATCCCACCCGACCCCCTAACTATCGGTCCACGCCAGTCCGGGTTTCAATCGGTCTGGGTCGGTCCGAAAACGGGTAAACCCGGCCCGTTTGATAGGCTTAGTTTGGACATAAGAATTGTAAATTTCCAAAAAATGGTGAAAAAAATTTTCAAGTGAAAATGGTATTTGAAATTTAGAGTTGTGTTTGGACATAAAATTCAGTTTGGATTGTTTTTGAATTTTTGTGAGTGATTTGAGTGAATTTTTTTTGAAAAATAGCTTTTTGAAATTTTTCAAATTTTTGAAAATTTTCAAAATGCATCTTCAAGTGAAAATTAGAAATTTTACGAACAAATGCTGATTTCGAAAAAAATGAAATTTCTCTGAAAAAAAAAGAAAAAAAAAATGTCCAAACGGGCTCTAAGATTCAGACCTCTACTAAGTGCAAACAAACGAGGACATAGTTCATCTTCTAGCAGAAATCTGGTTGTAGTGTTTGAAAGATAAATTTATTCTATTTTAAAATAGTTTGGGGAAGGGTAATAGGGCATCCAAAAAGAAAATATGTGTAGTTGAAACTTCGAGTTTGGGATACTTATATCTTTTCTTGTAAAGAAGTTAACACATCCTAGCATAATCTTTTGCTCATTGTTGAACCACCACTAGATAAATTCACAAAGACGAATTAAAATTACATTTAATTTCTTACTCCACAAGCAATGTGTTTGCTCAACTTTAATCAACTAGATTAATTAAGCAAGCTAAAATTAGGTTTAAGTATAGTAGTGAGATCGTGTAAATCATAACCAAAATTCGAATTAGGAAAATCTCATTAATTATTTTAAAATAATTAACGTATGGGAGACTGATATGGTTAAGCCTAAACTTGTACTCAACCTCTCAAACAAGAAAAAGACTTGTAACTGCTGAAACTGAAATTTAAGACTTAACTTTGCAAGCACTTATCATCATATTTTATGGAGATTTGTACGTGCATTTCTTGTGTCAATTAAAATTTATTTAATAAGCATGAAATTTCAGAGAAAGATGCATTTGTTCTACTCTAATTTTCTAAAAATCAAAATTACAATAAACTTTTTTGTTTCTCATTTGATGTTTTGTATCTGCTATGGGAGCAGATCAATCCAGTTTTGCATCAGGAAAAGGTGACCTCATTTTTGAGGATCGAACCTGAGATGGTACTTAGTACTTACCCGAGCCATATTCAGGATTCGAAGTTTTGGATTTCTACAATAATCTCAAATTAATATTATAATAATAACTGAATTATCAAGTAAATAGTTATAGATATTTAGTGGATTTCATGTATATATGATTTGAGTGAAAATTAATGGGTTCACATGATCCTGCATCCAACACACTAATTCTGCCCCTGATAGTTATCACTTACCGCTCCACTATAACCTTTAATGGTATACTGCACAACCAATTAATCCATGGTTAATATAATTTGCTTGTTCTATATTAACGTACCTTCTCCTCACAATTTTATTATCTACTTTTTCTCCTTTCAAAACCATGCAATAGAGGTCCACAAATGAGTTAGGTTTCATATTAGATCAACCGATACACAATAAACTCAGGCCGATTCCAACCTTATGTGGAGCAAGGCGTGCGCCTTAGGCCCCTTAGATGAGTTAGGTTTCAAATAGATCAACCGAATACACAGTAAACTCAGGGCCGGCTCCAACCTTATGTGGAGCAAGGCGTGTGCCTTGTGCTTCTCTTTGATATTCTTACTTTTTACTCCAAGATTTCACTAATTCAAGTATTCAGCAATACTTTTAAACTTTCAATAGTTCGTTGTAAAATTTTATCTACAATCAACAATATCTCAAGAAAGATTAGATAGGTTGGCTAGATTATCAATCGAGCAAGAATTATTACAGAAAGTCGATTATAAAAATATTTATTAATAGCTTTATATCTCAAAAAGTTAGAAGAATAGACTTCAAATAAAAACATATCTTATAACTTTCTTTTAAAAATTTAGGCATCATATTGTTTTAGGATCCCGTATGTGCTTGAGTCGCCCCTGAGTAAACCAACAAAAATCATTTTTTACTGTAAAAATTCCTCAGAGATATAATATAAGTATAGATTAAACCTTTTTATTTGTCCTTTCAAATGAAACTAATCTTGAATTCTGGGTCGAAAATCTCGTCATTATTGTGTATAAATATTAAGCTAGGTCATGTGTCCCCTTCCCCTCAGATACCATAATTTGTCAATTGATTAAAATTATGTACTTATTTAAAATACTTTTGACTTAGAAGGTGAATCTTACCATTTTGACATTAGTAAATGATTTGATTAACGCAATCATCGGATTGTCAGTATATTGTATTGATAAAGCAAAAAAAGAATATTCTAAGTTTATTTATGTCCTCTTATTTGGTAATTTTTTGCTACATCCTTTTTCCATCCATTTAATAATTTGAAATAAAGAAATACTAACAGAATACCATGACCACCATACTGGAAACAAAGAAGAAGAAAAAGATTAGTAATCACCAAAATGCGAAAGGGTATAAAACTCAAGTACCTTTTGATTTTTTCTTAAGACAGGGTTTGAAACTAACTGTTTGGTCGGGAAACAAGTTACTCCAGAATTAATTATTTCAAGATTATTATCACACTCTCTCATAAGAATAAAGATAACACTATAATTTTGGAATAATTAATCTTGAGATTATTATATCGCGCTTTTATCCCAATAAAAATAAAATAAACTCATCTCAAATATAATCTCTGGATTAATTATTCTCTATCCCTCGTACCAAACGAGCCCTTACCGTTTTATGCATCAAAAACACAAAACACGTTAAATCATTTTCCTCTAGAAACAAAACAAATTTATGCATCCAAAAATAAATGAGTTCCATTATTTTCTTAAGATGGAAGCAGGGGAGGATCTTGAAGTTAGTGTAGGGTTCGGTCGAAATCAGTAGTTGTTCATATAATATAATTATTATTAAATATATTTAAATATTAAATTTAAATTTCCTCGTTTTAAAATTCAGAATCTATATAATTAAAATTCTAGCTCTATAGAATAAAAGGACAATCCGATAGCCCCCAATTGAAGAAAGAAAAAGAAAGTAATGTCAATTAAGAAATGATGAAAACAAAAAGGAAAGAAAAATCCATTTCTTGTTGTTTTGTTCCTAGTTCCATGACTTCCATCCAAACATAAGAATTTGTGCCTCGTCAAGTACTCCTCCTACACTAATCTCTCTCTTCAACTAACTTGAATTTGTGCCTCCTAAGGTGAAGGGAGAAACACTTAGGGTGTGTTTGGTATGGTGAAATTTTTTTTTTTCACTATTTAGTTGCACAATTTTTTTTTTCCACTATTTTTTTTGAAATTGAAGTAAAATAATTTCCCTAAAAAAATGTAAGAAAACATTTTTTTGTTTTTCTGTAACCCCCCTCCCCCCCCTCCCTCCCGCAATTTTTTTTTTTTGTATGTTTTATTTTTTGTTTTTGTTTTTTCGTTTTACTGCACCATCCACCCTTCCACTTCCCGCGGCAAAAAAAAAATTTAAAAAATATTTTCATTGCTGGTTTTTTTATTTTTTCGGTTTATAGGTTTAAAATTTTACGAGTTTCAAAGTTATGAGTTCAGAGGTTTATGTGTTTGAAAATTTGTGGGTTTAAAATTTTACGGGTTCGAAAGTTTAGTGGTTCAGAAGTTTATCAAACTTATGGGTTAGAAAGGTTATTGGTTCGAAAATTTATGATTTCATATTTATTGTACCTAAATTATTAATGATACTAGAAGTTTATTTTCCTTAATTTGTGTAGCAAACACCGAAAAATGAGTAAGATTATTACTCCATCTGGTCCACAATAAGTGACCAATTTGCTTTTTTATTTTGGTCCAAAATAAGTGTCCATTTATATAATCAAGAAAGAATTCAATTTATTTTTACGAAATTACCTTTATGTACATATCCCTAAAATATTTTCTTACTTCTCACATTAAATATTTAATTAAGAATATTTTAGTCATACTAAATATTTTTGTATAGAATTTAATATTTTTTTAATGGGCGTGCTAAAAGCAAATTGATTACTTGTTATGGACAGGAGGGAGTACTCGTTTGGAAAATATTTATCGTAGACTTTTGTTAATCCTAGAATTTAAATTTGAAACTTTTATTTAAAGGTGAAGGGATCTATTTATCCCACCGCAAAATAATGTTACCTTTGATGGTATTATTGGTATCATTGATGAAGCTCATTCGAAGAGGAAAATGATGTTACCATTGTTAGTTTTATTTTATATAATGATATTTGATTGAATGTTAAATTGAAAAAATAATTGGCATATAAGGTAAATATATATAGTTATTGTTTTTAATATATAAAAAATATCCTTAAATTTGTTTATCTTTAACATTTCATGATATTCTCATAACAATAACATACATAATGAAAATTTTTAAATTTAAAAGAGCAAAAAAGTTAATCTATTTTTTTGATAATTCAAAAAGGTTTTTCATATCAGATTTTTCAGTTTAGACAGTTAAAAGTTGTGTCGGAATGATATGTTCTCGTCTTTCTTAAAAAAAAAAAAAGTTCGAGCGTTAAAAAATAAAAAATTATAATTTTTTATATTTTTATAAATCTTATATTATGCTAGTTCGAATTAGTCGGATCCTGGTATAAGACGTTAAATAAGAAACAACGAAAAAGAAAAAATTGAGCTCCATCACCGCATTTGACTGAAATTAGCGAATTGCACACTTCTGCATGAACTCTTCCACGTGCCCTTTCCCCCCTTCACTTTCTCTTTCTCTCACTACGTTTGATTTCCATTTGTATTTTAATTTTTATTTCAGCAACTTTTTTTTTTTTTTTCAAGAAATCAAAAACCAGGCACCCTTCCTCTTTCATCTCTACAATTTGATAGTGACCCACGCAGCTTTTTTCCTCCATTTTTTTGCTTCACCTCTTCCCATACAGCACACATTTTTCTGCAAAATCTCTCGTAAAAAAGTGCAACCAAAAAAAGAAAGAAATTCCCATAAAAAATTTTGTATCTTTTTATGGCATATCAGCTGCGAAAAATATAGAGATTAGCAAGAAAGTGCTGTTCTTGTTTTTTGAGGTATTTTCCAGTTCTTGAATCTTGGTTACTGAATACATATATTTGCTAAAAAATCCTTTTGATTTACCTATATCTGTGTTAAACCCCATTAGGGTTTATTTGAGGTTCAAAGCAGTTGTTAGTAGTATTGGCCTATTGGGTTTTCTTGGTTTGTATAGTTGCTCAATGTAGAAAAGGATAAACCCTAGAATTAAAACAGCCATTGTAGGTTTTTGGGTTGAATCAAGATTTGGTTTTTGAGAAGAATAACAATATTGAATTTGATTTGCCCATATTTGTGTAAACCATTAGGGTTAATTGGGTCTTTTTTTGGTTTGTATTGTAGCTCAATGCAGAGAAGGATAAAGCCTACAACCAGAACAGCAATTTTAGGTTTTTGGGTTGAAGCAAGATTTGGGTTTTTGGTAAAAAGATTGAATTTTTGTTTGTAAAGATAGAAATATATGTAAGTATTGGATTATGGCTTTTGATCAGAATTCAATTCCCAAAGATTTGCGCCCGTTGAACATTGTTAGGACAGTGCCAGAAGACTCTGGTATTGCTTCTGTGACCACATCTGGTAGACCTGTTGAGGGGTTTTATGCTAACCCGACCCGGGATGTTGGAGGTAGTCCTGGAACTATACCTGGGGTTTATTACCCTACCACTGTAGCGGATGCTGGGTTTGTAGGTTTAGGGTTTACCAATGCCGGCCCAGGAGCGACCGGTTGGGTCCCGCAGGTTGTGCCTTCTCAGCTTTCTGGTGTTGTTAGTGTTGGCGTTATGAATTCGGGAAGTGGGTCGTCGAAGAATCTGCATTTCGGGGCACGGGTTGGTAGTAATGCGTCTGATCGTGCTAGTGATGATGGTGGTGATGATTCGGTGTCGGGGAGGAAAGTTAAGATTTTGTGTAGTTTTGGGGGGAGGATAATGCCGAGGCCGAGTGATGGCGCGTTGAGATATGTGGGTGGACAGACTAGGATTATTAGTGTTAGGAGGGAGGTGAGTTTTGCTGAACTGGTTCGCAAAATGGTAGATACTTATGGGCAGGATGTGGTGATTAAGTACCAGTTGCCTGATGAGGATCTTGACGCGCTAGTGTCTGTTTCTTGTCCGGAAGATCTTGAAAATATGATGGATGAGTACGAAAAGTTGGTTGAAAGAGCTTCAGACGGGTCAGCTAAATTGAGGGTGTTCCTGTTTTCGGCTTCAGAGCTAGAATCGTCCAGTGTAGTGCAATTAAGAGATCTGCAAGATAGTGGACAGAGGTATGTAGAGGCAGTGAATGGGATTGGTGATGGGGTTAGTGGTATTGGTATTGCTAGGAAAGGGAGTACCGCTAGCGCTGGTTCCACCCAGAATTCAGAATTTAGTGGCTCTGAAGCTGTTGATGGTTTAGCCAATGGTCAAGGGGAGCTTAGAGGCATACCTTCTTTTGACGCACTATCACCTAGTGGGACTTCTGCTACCTCTCAAGAACCTGCTTACCGATTGGTGTATACAGATGCAAATCCTGCAACTCATGCCGATGCTTCTTTCACTCCAATGACTATTCCATTAGTCGTTCCCGGGCCAGTGCCAAGCTTATCTGCTCAGCCGGAGCAAGTGTTAGAGAAAACTGTGCCTGTCGCTGCTGCACAACAGCGACAGATGGGTTATGATATGCAGCAAACAGGAGTCCCGTATCCAGGAACTACACCATATGTCCCCGCTTATGTGGATCCTCAAAGGGAGAACCTAAACCGTGCAGATTATGTTCAAATGCCTTCGCAGATGGGATTCCCGAGGCAGCTTTTGGGAACTGTTGGGCCAGTAATCAATCAGCAGCATATAATTGCTGGTGCTCCGACTCAGCAGTTTGTCCCTGCTCTTCACATGACAATGACTCCTTCAGCTCATATCAGTATGAATCCTAATATGGTTCCCCAACATGTTAGGTTCGAAAATTATCCTGCAGAAGGCACATTGGGGCCGAGAGTTGTGCAGTTTCCTGTTGACCAAGGATATAGTGCTTATCAGCATCAGGCTCCTCCTGCAGCTTATGGATGGCACCAGATTCCACACTCTCAGCAGGCACCGCTTTCTGAAGGTCAGGTGCCTCCACCACTGGTTACCGGTTCTGACCCGTTATCTAGGTTTGATGACTGTCTAATGTGTCAAAAATCACTGCCACATGCACACTCAGATACAGTAGCAGTAGAGCAAAGGGAGAGTCCTGCAAGCACAACATCTGACTTCAATTCAGTGTATCATAGCCTTAGATTGGATGAGAGGGGTCGGCCTATTCACCGAGCTGTTACGACCGGAGCCCTGGGTGAGGGAGCTGTTGAACAGCAAGGAGCTGCTGTTGGGCAAAGAATTGGGGGTCAGGGTCAAGGTGAGGTAGTTGGAGTCTCCCAAAATGTTGATAAACAGTATGAATATGATAGAAACCTCCAAAAGCCTGAGTTTGCGGAGCACCCAAAGGTGTCAGTTCCCCAAGGTATGATAGGGTTAACGGGTGCGATGCAATTACCTTATGGAGTCTTTGTTGGTGCTGTTCCTCAACCGTACCATGTTAATGCCACTGAGCAGCTTATGGTTCCACCGCAGTATCAGATTAAACAAGAAGTTGCTGCGAACAAACCAGTCAATAGTGATTTCCATAAAGTTGGAGTTGTGCCTGGTCAAATAGTGGATAACTTAAGTGGCGGATCTCCCAAAAACTATGGTGGAAACACTCCTGCCATGCTTCCAAAAGAAGATGATGTAGAGTCCTTAGCGGCTTACAACCACTTGAGACAAATTGAAGGAAGAATGGAAAATCTCCTGATAAACCCCGCTGAAATGTTAGCAACTAATGAGCAGAGTAAGCCAGCTGTTGATAACTTTAGAAGGGAAGACATGTTGAATAACAGAGTTCAACAGTTTGGTGGGAGGGAGGGATATCCAGGTTTGGTTACAAGTAACGTGAATCCAAATGAAATACCAGCTTCTTCAATTGACGCTCCTTTCATGTATAACATTCGGGCTGCAGAAGGGTATGAAGTCTCTCCCCATATAACTGCCAATGCAACAGAAAGAACTCCAGCTATGGGTGAATGGAAAGATGGGGCCCAGCATTTCCAGCAAATGTTGAATTCTACCACTGTCGAAACGGCCGTACTTGATGATACCCCACCATTTGTACAGGAAAGCTCAAATTCTCTATATAGCAACCAGGATCCTTGGAGTTTGCAACATGATGCCCATTTCCCTCCTCCTAAACCTAGTAAACTTCAGCTAAAAAAGGAAGCTGCTGGCACCAAGGATTACTCTGGCGAGAATTTTTTTGGCAATAATAGTGAGTTGCCAACTGTTACTAATGGGGGATTACAAACACAAATTCGGTTGGAAGATGGAGCTTGCCTGCCTTCAGGTAATACAGATTTCAGTTCAGATCAATCACGGTCCAAGAAAGGTGAGAAGCCTCAATTTCTGGATTGCTAGGTCGTCTTATGTTTTTGCAGTCTTAACTTTTTCTTTTCCTTTTTGCTATCAAAGGCTCAGCGGAGGAAATGATCAAGCGAGAACTTCAGGCTGTTGCTGAGGGTGTCGCCGCTTCTGTTCTTCAGTCATCAACTCCATCTAATGCTGACCTTTCCATACATGGAAGGAGTGAGTCCCCATCTTCTACTCAACGGAATGCTGAATTTGAAAGCGCTGATGCCGGAAAGGACACCAAAGATAAATTTGAGGTCTTAAATTCTCACACAATTGCAGATGCTGCTATGCAAGTTGTTCATAATCAGTTTCTTGTATCTTATCTTTGCCTGTATTGCTAATCCGCTAGCAATCTCTATTCAGGAAACTAAGACTAAATTTCCAGAGAGAGCAAATTTTGGATTTCCTGTTTCAGATGGCATTGGACGCTTGCAGGTTTGACATCTCTTGTCCAGTGCAATTTTCATGATTTGTTAGCCTTAACTGAAAAAATGAAATGATCCTTTAATGTCTCTGCCACTTAGCAATGTTTTTAATTTTCACCCTTCTTGTTTTCTTAATAAGTACATTCATGCGAATAGATTATAAAGAATAGTGACCTCGAGGAGATGCGAGAATTGGGTTCTGGTACATTTGGCACTGTTTATCATGGAAAGTGGAGGGGTACTGATGTTGCAATTAAAAGGATTAACGACAGGTGTTTTGCTGGGAAAGCTTCAGAACAAGAGCGCATGGTTGGTATCTTTTCTCTTTCCTTCTGTTTACCACTTCTTGTCTATGTCTTTGTCTTTTTTCTTTCTCCCTGCACCTGATAATTTAACCAATTTATTCAAGATCTTTGCATCTTTTGTTGTACATTTTTTTTTGTGCTTATCTTTTTATTAGAGGGATGATTTCTGGAATGAGGCCATCAAACTTGCAGACTTGCACCATCCAAACGTTGTTGCATTTTATGGTGTTGTGCTAGATGGTCCAGGTGGCTCAGTGGCAACTGTTACAGAATATATGGTTAACGGGTCCTTGAGAAATGCTTTACAAAAGAATGAGAGGTAGTCTTTCTTTTGTAATCTGTTTGACTTGCATGGATTAAACGGAGTATTTGTTTATTTGTGACTCTTACTTCCATTTACAAATATTTGAAATGGAATTTTTGTTATAAATTTACTTTATTTTCTGGTTTGGACCACTGAATTTTGGGTTAAAAGTTGATAGGTTTGACCTCTACTATGGTTGTCTTTGCATTTTTAGGCAATTGTAGGTTAAAGGCCAAATGATTTTAAGCAGGGGGTTTTCAGCACACCATGTGGTAATAGAGTGGTTTTCTTGTACTTAGTTTGTGGATGAGTACACTTTCATGATATTCTGCTGATCGTTTGCGAGTTCAGAAAGCCGTATGTTTTGATTTTGATGTCTTCAGCTTGAGCACTTGGAGTCCTCTTCTACATTAAAATTTTAAACTATTAGTGGTGTTAACATTAAAAAAATGGGGTGGTAAATGAATGGCATACTGTTTTCAGGAATCTGGATAAGCGGAAACGCCTCGTTATCGCGATGGATGTTGCTTTCGGAATGGAGTATTTGCATGGGAAGAATATAGTGCACTTTGACTTGAAAAGTGACAATCTGTTGGTTAATCTCCGTGATCCCCACCGTCCAATATGCAAGGTCAGTCATAGCCAAGAGATGCTTTTATTTGTCAGTTGATAAAAAAACTATGTGCAGAAATGTTAAAGATTTAGTAGCCAATTATCTCAACAAGGGGAAGGGGTGCTAATCCTTGTCTAGCAAATTCTATTACATGTTGACATCACATAGATAGTAATTCAACTTTTATGCACAGTTAGATCCACGGTTAGAAGATCGCTGATGGTTTATTGTTTAGACATATTTCGGTAAAACATCAGCTGATAATATTTGCAGTTGGTTATATGTTTGATGGTAGGCAGAACTGTTTTGTAAAAATTAGTGGGTTTTTTGTTGTTGTGGAATTCTGGTATACCCATGAGTTTCACGTTTTTTACATGGATGACCGGATAAGATGCGATAAATCGTAACTTTATATACCACTTGTAAGGGGGTATATTAAATTTCTATTCCACTTGTCAGCAAAGTGATATATTAATATTTAAAAAATGTTATGCGTGAATATTTTTGGTGACTAGAAAATGAAAATTGGAAATTTGGTATAGCTAGTTATAAATCTAAATGAAAACTTAGAATTGCACCGCTGCATCTAAATCTGAAGTTTTATATGGTTTCAAATTTGATTGATATGATTTTTGTTTTATATATGATTGTAATTTCAATTTGATTGAAATGATTTTTGGTTTGTATATGATCATAGTTTTTTGTTTGTCTTACTTTTTTCTTGCATTATGTATATTCTCGCCTTCTCTTTACTAAAAGCCAATGTTTTATGTGGTTTGTATTTAAATCTCTTGGAAAGCCTTGTGCTTTTCTAACTTGTCAACGCCTTGGTGCTTTTTCACTTTTCGCCCTTGACAACATTGATCTAAGGCTCACTTCACTTCCATGTATCGCCACTACCATATATGGCATTGGTCGTATAATCATCATGTTATCTTTATCATCATGGGCATCATTGTTGTCATCCTTAGTGTTATTTTATCATCTATCGTTATTGTTTTGTCATCTTTTTTTTGCCTTACTAGTGCTGATAAATGGACCATGCCTCATTTTTAATTTCTTTAGCCTTGTTATCTTTTTTTCTTTCACTTCTCCTGTGGCAAAGAATAGCAGTATCCACTGTATTCTTCAAAAGGGAATTGCAATAAGTTGTATACACGCTTAAATTTCAGAGTTATCTCTTACTAAGTTGCTCGGACTCGGGTGCGGATCTAAGGTTGGATCCTTCATCATCTAAATTTTAAGATTCGGGGGTACGGATCCAGGTACGGATAAGGGTGCCGGGATTCTGCTCAAAATGATTCAAATATCTAAAAATAGAGCTATAAAAATGTGACACTATGTGGAAAACTTACAATGTACTCACTACTCCGAGAAGGAGAAAATATTGATCAAGGGGAGAATAAGGGAAGGAGATAAAAGGAAAAGGATTGACATAGAAATTTCTATATACAAGTTATTACACTTTTTTCATTTTTACCCTAGCTTTTGTTTTGATTTCAGAAATCATTATATTTGACCCGAATTTCTCCGTCGATTTTTGTCAAAGTGCCCAAAATCGGTTGGCCGGATCTGGAACACGGGTGCAGCACCGAAAATGAAGAGTCCGAGCAACTTAGATCTCTTATCTTGTGCTTAACCATTTAAACACAAAAGCAGTCCATTGCCAATCATAAAAGCTCCCTGTCATATTATCGTCTGTTTCACTTTGGTATGACTGGAATCTATCCTTCTCGTTTTAGGTTGGTGATTTGGGGCTATCCAAAGTGAAATGTCAAACACTAATCTCAGGCGGTGTACGCGGAACTCTCCCCTGGATGGCACCAGAACTTCTAAATGGGAGCAGTAGTCTTGTCTCTGAGAAGGTATTGAGACGTACCTAATTTATTACTTCGAGAAGTATTAATTTCCAGAAGGTATAGAAGAGAATGTTTATCTCATTCTTTGCTGCTTGTTTTTGTAGGTTGATGTATTTTCCTTTGGAATTGTGATGTGGGAACTTCTTACTGGAGAAGAACCATATGCCGAATTGCACTATGGAGCTATCATCGGTAATGTCTCGCCGCAGACGCAATATCTTTCATTTTCCATTAACTTCCAGATACTCTTTTTCAACTTCAAATGCAGCTATTGTCCAAAACGGTTGCTAAGGCATCAAACCGGTGTAAGTATTGACGACTGAATCCCAATGCAGGTGGTATCGTGAGTAATACATTGCGGCCGCCTGTGCCAGATTCCTGTGACGCGGATTGGAGGATACTGATGGAGAGATGCTGGTCAGCTGAACCGTCGGAAAGGCCTAGCTTTACTGAGATTGCCAATGATCTGAGAGTGATGCAATCTAAGCTACCTCCCAAAGGACAAAACCAACAATCACCTCCCTCAGCAAATACCAACCAAGCTAAAAGTTGATATTCTACATTTGTCTGTTATAGTTTTTTCTACCTTGATTGACATGTGGAAGCTGAAGTTGGTATATAGACTTAGCCTATAAATGTAACAAAAAATATAGTGGTATCCTGCATTTGTTTTCTGGTACTTAGATTTACATTACATTCCATTTAATTGTTGGATTAATTTAGCATTCTTCTGCAATCTAACGTGGCCTATGTCATATATACTGACCAAATTGACATATAAGCATAAGAAACTCATTATTTTCTTTTATTGCGTTCCATTTCTTTTAATATAAGCATTCTGATGAACTAAGTTTGAAACATAGATTTATGATTTGCGCCGTATTGCCTCCCGGATCGAGGCATAGTTGATTGATTGATATATAAACATCTATGAAAATTTTCACTTTTTTCCGAATTTTTTACTTTTTCTCTAAATCAGTTGGCTATAAAATATTTAATTTTCATTGAAAATAAATTAAATTTGGTAAACTCTAAAAAGTTGTTTTTTAAAATTTTCACTCAGAACAACCCAAAATTATATTCATGTCTAAACACAATTTTCACTTGAATTTCTTTTTTTTTCCCACTTTTTTCCGGAATTTTACAATTCTTATGTCCAAATGTCCGCTAAATAAGATGAATAGGGTTGAATTTTTGTGTTGGCTATAATACTACAATCATGGCTCTCTATAACATCTTTATATGACAATTATTTACTGTAAAAGTTAAGTTTTTCTTCGAATCGATTTTATATTATGTTGTAATATATGTACTCTATAACAACACTTTATTATAGCAGCTAAAAAATATCAAAACAAACGAGAGAAGTTGGATTGTAGTGGGATTTTTGAAATTGGGATTTTCTTGTGGTTACTTGGAAAATTATGAAATTGTGAAGTCTATCATAGCTGAATCTTCCAGTATTTAGTAAAGCCAATTTAATGCAAAAGTCAATCGTTGAATGTTTGGCGACTATTGAAAAGGAGGAGGAAAATGATGGAAAAAATTACACGGTTTGGAAAACAAACAAACAAACAAACAAGAAGAGATTGGAATTTTTTTCACTTCTTTCAAATTTGAATACGCTTGAGTAAATTCCTAGCTTCGACATTAATGTAGACCATCAACTAATTTTGTCTAACATAATGGATTTTAAGTGCAAAAAAAGATTGTAGGTGGTTAATTAATTATGTGTGCTATCCAAAAAGAAAAAAAAAGCATATCCCATAATGAATCCAGGTAATTAATTATGTTTATATTCTTTCCTACCCTACGGCCCCAGTACCTAACGGATCTCTTTATCTTTTTAGGAGTTGGGACTTGGGAATAGTACTTATTTAACTTATTTTTTAATGATCTTTATTTTGAATCAATAATGAAACCACCTAATTAATTATGTTGCTATTTAATTGTTCCACTTTTTGGCTAGATTAGAGGTCGGAGATGGTAGGATTGATATCAACGACAAATAAGAATTAGGGTTTAAGGAAGATTATGAGCATGTAACTTTACTGCTACATTGTACAAGTAAAGAAGCGGTTTCAGATATACCTTCGACTCCAAGCAAACATACAAAATCATAATAGTATAGAAAAAAAATACAATAGTGTAAAAGTAAGGAAGCAGTAACAATAAGATGGTAATAGAATTCTAAGATAAGGAAATACTAGAATAATATTACAATCAAACCTCTCTATAACAATTTTGTTTGTTTCTAATATTTTTAGCTGTTATAGTGAAGTGCTGTACAGAAAACATATATTATAACATAATATGAAACTTGGTTCCGGAAAAGCATGATTTTTATAGGGAAGTATTGTTATATAGGGATGTTGTTATACAGAGGTCTGACTATATTACTATTAGAATGAAATGAAAGACGTTCAATTGCCTACTAGTCTTATAACCTAATTCTCTCCTCCACACCCGCCTACAGAGGTGGATCTAGGATTTCTAGAACATGGATGCACCACTGAAAAATAGAGGGGAAAAAAGTGCTAAGTGAAAATTTATTAAGTATTGAACCAAGTGCACCATTCGACCTTATGGAGCATGGGTGCCAATACATAATACTGGATCTACTCTAAAAAAATACGTACATAAAATACCTAGTTTGACGAGGGACTATGGGTTTACATGCCCCGTCATGTGAGCTATAGATCCGCCCTTGCCCGCCTATCCAGGGTCATGTTCATAAGTCCGAGATTGTATGATTGATATTATCAAAAATCAATATTTAGAGTGTGTTTGGTATAACAGAAAATGTTTTACGTGGAAAATATTTTCTTGGAAAACAAGTAGTAATCTTATTCATTTTTCGGTGATTGATACGCAAATTAAAGAAAATGACTTCTCAAGAGTATTCATAAATAATTTAGATATAATAAACATGAAACCATAAACTTTTGAACCAACAACCTTCCAAACCCACAATTTCATAAACTTTTGAACTGCTAAACTTTCGAAACCGTGAAATTTCGAACCCGTAAACTTTATAATTTCTAAATCCGTAAACTTCCAAACACATAAACCTCCGAACTCATAACTTTGGAACTTGTAAAATTTTGAACCTTTAAACAAAAAAATAAGAAAACTAAAACTGAAAAATTTATTAAAAAAATATTTTTTTTCGGTGGGTGGGATGGAGGGGTAGTAGTGTGGGTGGTAACGGAAAAATTAAAATTTGAAGAAAAAAAAAACCTTTTTGGAGAGGAGGTGGGGTGGTTTGGTGAGAGTGGGAAAGATTGAGAAAGAGTTTTGGAAAATATTTTCCCATAATTTTCTCCAATTAGAGAAAAATGAAGTAATAAAAAAAACTAATTTCCAAAACATTGAAGTCAAAAAATTAAAAACTATTTTCCTCCAAACCAAACACAACCTTAGTGTTGAAAGTTTATGTTCCTGAAACATAATGCATTGAGTAAGAGAAAAGAATGTATGTTGTTGATATAAATAATTGTTTGGTATCCAAAAGAAAAAGTCATATCATGAAAATGATACATATCCTTCCACGCGTTGTGAACGCGAACTAACACTGCTGTCTTTCCCTTTTCTTCTTCTCTACCCTATGTATATTTCTTGAATGGTCATAATATTAGACTTGCTAATATTATATTTAGATTACCGTTGTGTTTCTTATTAGTTTTGAACATTTTCATTTTTAATTTGTTACAGAGAGTTTAAGGATTCATGTCTTTTCACGCTTTTAAATGCTATAATTAACTCTAATTTATTTGGATGGTGAGAAAGATAGTTCACTAACTATTTGGTTGAACTGTAAATCTCCGGCATCAAGTGAATTTTTCGATACAAATACAAAATTTGGGTAAAAGCTACTGAATTCATAAGCTTAAGGATAGATCTGCCCCAATCACACATTAGGTTGTATTTATCCTAATGTCTCTTAGATGACTTAAAACTCTAATTATTCGCAAGTTTTCCTTAATTGTAATACACAATTAAGATTGAAGAGTAGGTGTGTTCCAAAGCCAAAAATTAACTTTGTTTGCATTTCCAGACTTATAAAGTTTTCAAAGTAATTTGCTTTCAATTCTCATCCAGCAATTATAATTGAATTAACAGTAATGACTCGAATAAGTACTATAGAAGGTCATAAGAGAACTTCATCTTACCTATATATATATATATATATATATATATTCGGCACTGCTGTTACTATTGCAACCTTCATATATTATTTGGTAGAAATGACACCAGGTTGTTATTTTAGAGGGCTACTATTTAGAAGTTAG
Organism: Nicotiana paniculata; assembly: GCA_005239505.1. NCBI lineage: Eukaryota > Viridiplantae > Streptophyta > Magnoliopsida > Solanales > Solanaceae > Nicotiana > Nicotiana paniculata. The sequence continues at coordinate 10,580 of ML350733.1, read as the reverse complement.
CTATTGTGTCCTGAATTTTTGTTTTAGTTCAACTTTTCAGGACACAAAGTCCTGAAGTTAAGATTTTTAAGACAAAATAAGTATTGACTAATTCCTAAATAGCAGCCCTGAGAAATCGCGATTTGTGTACTTTCCCCCATTATTTGAGACCACCTATGCTCTAAGAAAAAAAATACTTTCCCTTAATTTCTAAAAATATAACAAACATTTCTACTATACATAAAAGAGATGAGGAGGTCGGTCAAGGACATAATGGTCATTTCAAATATATTAGTGAATTGTTTACTTGTATACTTGGCTCAAAAGTTTGATTGTGAGAACGTGGCTGATCACGCCCAACTATGTCTTATAAAAAGGACTAAGCGGTCGTTGCAAATATATTCCAGTTTACAAGTCCGGCGTCGAATCACACAGGGAATTAGCCTATCAATTACTTTTGTCAGACTCACTGAATTCTCCGTAATCAACTTTCCAGATGTTTTGAATAACAATTGGTGATATTTCTACTAACTATGATTGAATAAGATTAATTAAACTAAGCGCTAACTAAGACTGAGTTGTAAGCAAATAAGAGAAGAGTCTAAGGTTGTGATTTCCCTTATTGATGAAATTCCTTCCTGTTATGTGTCATATAGATTTACCTAATCTTCTCTATCGATCATGAGCACTTTTACTATCGTAAATCTCTCCCGAGTAATTACCACAATTTACTAGACGCACTCTCCCGAGTTACGCTAGCTGGCTTTTATTACATCTCACTTAGATCGCACCCAAGTTTTCGCTATCCCTAATCCCACCTTTAAACCCTCGGTTATTGATTCCTCATATACGTTGGGAGTGGTGTTGTTCAACAACTACCTAAATATACACTCTCTCCCGAGTAATACATACTAAATAAGGACAACTAATTGAGGATCCTATCAATTAACTACAACTGAAACGTAGTTGAACAAATAGAGATTAAACTACGCAAACTATATTAACACAACAAAAAGTTCATCCTTCAACAGGTTCCATCAAAACCCTAGACTAAATAATTTAGCTACTCATAATTGTTTTCATAATAACAACAAAAAAATTCATCATGAATGATAAAAACAAAAGGAAGAAAGGTAGAACTCGATGCCAAATTTTCCTCCTTGCCTCTTGCCTCTTCTTGCCTTGAACAAAACTATAAAAACCCTTGATATCCTCTTTTTGGGCGAGCTGGACCTCTTATAGGTTAAGTGGAATTGCCCATAAACTTCCAAGTTTACCCCTAAAATTATCGAATTTCGGAGTAACTAGCGCGGTCGCGCTCAAACCGCGCATGGGTTGCGCTAATCGCGTTTTAAACTGTCGCTGCTTCCTGGACTAGCGCGGTCGCGCTAAGACCGCGCTTGGGCCACGCTAGAGTGGATCAACTATTTATCTCTTCTTTTCTTTCTTCTTTCACACGCACTCAGCTCCGAGGGACTTTCCTTGCTAATTTAGCTCCAAACACTGTACTATGTCCTCATAATCACGACTTGCTCCTGCAAAACATAAAATTCATAATTAGAGCCATTTTCTCGTCATTTAACCTTCCTATAACAGTGAAGCATAGTAAAGTTAGGGCATAAATGGTTGCAAAATTACATGAATCTAGCCTATTATTAGTGGTCATACTACTAAATTCTTCAGGTGGACCCTATTTTTCATTCAACCTTCACTATCTTCTTTAAATGCATTACTTGATTGTTATTATTATTATTTTTTCAATAAGTACTTTTACCTAGAAAAATTATCTTTTTGATAATTTTATAATTCAAATGTTCACCTGATTAAAAATACTATGGTAACATACTAGAACAAAATATTATTTATTAAAGTAATAATTAAGTATTTATTATTTAGAGTGATAGAGAGATTGATTTATTTTTAATATTATGTCATTAAACTAGAATAAAATACAAATTTTCTTGTTAAAAATTCTTAATAACTAAAAATAACGATTATTATTTTAAAGAGCCAAAAAAATACCTTTTCACCAACTATTTGGGAATAAAATTAATATGTTTTATTATTCAAATTTTGATTAGTATAAAAAGAAAAAAGTAATACATCAACACAACTGAAAATACTAAAAGAATAAAATTATATGTCAATTTAAACGATGAGAAAAATAAATCACAACTTTTATAGTATTAATTTTAAGTTTGGTGGTGCAAAAATTTTTAAAAATAAAAATGTGTAGACCCTGTGTGAAAATAATTTAAATTGTACTTGAATTATTATCTAATCATTGTATAATAAAGTATCAAACTTCGACAAGTATTACATAGTGATTAGTATAGTAATACGATTTCAGAAAAATTAAAATACACATAGTGCAAAAGATAAATAACAATATAAGTAATCGTGGTTCTATACGTTATTACACAAAAGTCTATTTTCTTTCTTTTTTCCCGACATAAAAATTGTGTAATTAATAATAGACCAGAAAATATTAAAATGAAGAAAATAAAGAGAACAAAATTTTTTTTGGACCCGTACATCATATGGTTACATCATCTAGTTTATCATAAAAGAAAATATCAAGTACAACCCCTTAAGTATCCTCATAAAATAACAATAACAATTATTTTAAACTCCAGAATTGACCAGAAAAATCATATAACTGCTGAAAATAATCAATTTTTACTAGTCAAAAGAAAAATCATCAATTACCTCATTTCTTTGTCTTTTCTTTGTTCTTTCTGTGCCGTCTCTCCACACAAAAACACACGCACCCATATTACATATACACCCAATATACAATATATATACCCACCATCTTTCTCCTTCTTCCACCATTAATCTTTCTTCTTCTCCCCCTACCCACACCCCCGCCGCTCAAACCTAAAACCCCACCGTCCCAAAACCTCTAAAACACACACACCAAGATCAATTTTTTTGCTGAATTTTCAAGAAAATTAAACATATACATACACCAATATACATATATATACCCACCTTTTTCCTTCATCTTCCACCACTAATCTTTCTTCCTCTCCCACCACCCCAAAACCCAAAAAAAAAAACACACCAAGATCAATTTTTTGCTGAATTTTCAAGAAAATTAAACATATATATACACCAATATACACATATATACCTACCAATAATCCCCCCGCCCCCCAACCCAACCCAACCCAACCAAAACCCAAAAACACTGACACCAAGCTCAACTTATTGCTGAAATTTTCAAGAAAATTAAAGAGAAGATGATGAACAACAATTATTCACCCATTAGAGAAAATACCCAAGAAGGAACAGAAAACTATTTTTACCAAGAAGAACCTTCACTTTTTTGTGGCTGTTTCAGATTCCCCTGTTTTCAATCAAAAGAAGGTGAAGCAAATTCACTATTGCAACAAGGTGAAGACAGAGACTCATGGATGATGACAAAGATGAAAGAATTAAAGGAATATTCAGAACTTGTAGCTGGACCAAAATGGAAGAATTTTGTTAGGAAAATGGGGAAGTATTGTAATTCCAAGAAATCTAAGGGCCAGCAGTTTCAGTATGATTCTGATAGTTACGCTCTTAACTTTGATGAAGGAGGTGAAGCTGTAGAAAATGATGATGGGCTTTTTCGTAATTTCTCTTCTCGGTTTGCTGCTCCTGCTCCCTTTTCTGCTTCTGTTGTTACTAATAATAATACACAGAGAAATGCTGGATTATGATAATTATTATTGGAAGAAAAAATTAAGATGTGTGTTATTTATGATTTATGTGTAATTAGAGGTGTATGAGATTGGTTTTATACATAATTTCATTTATTTTGTTATATATAGTGGTAAAATTCTTTTGTTCATTTAGATAAACATTCTTTGATATTTATTTATTATTTTGGATTTTGGTTGCCTCTATTCGAAAATTAACATGGCATAAATGGTGTATGAGATTGGTTTTATATATATATATTTCTTTTATTTTTTATATAGTGGTAAAATTAATTTTTTTTCATTGCTAGAGTTTAATTTCTGTTGTTATTAGATTAACATTCTTTGATATTTATTTATTATTTTGGATGCCTCAATTCTAAAATTAACATGAGCCTCTTGCCCTTAATTAGAGGTATTGAATTTATCTAACACTAAAAAAAGAAAAAAAAAAGAAAAAGAAGAAGTTAAGTTCATGATCCCTTTAGCAAAGGAAAGGAATCTAGAATAATAACCTTTCATGTTAAAGTAAACGATTGAATTGCTTATTGTAAAAGTAAAGTAAAAGAAAATTACTATATCCAATGGTAAAATAAAATAAAAACTATTCTTATATTAATAATGATAGGATAAGATAAAGTTTGACCAATAAAAAAAAAAGGGGAAATAAAATAAAATAAAAATAAAATAATAGACAATTTAAAACAAAAGCCGACCAAAGACGGCTTAGAATAAAAATAGCCGCCGCCTTTATAGACAAGCTGTCTGCAGCCCACGTTGTGAAGAAACTTCTATTCCTTGAAATATTTTGAAAAATTGACCAAAAAATGGTGACAACGTTTTGGAGATTTTTGGGAGATTCATTGGTCCTAAAATAAATCAAATGAATAATTGTGATAATAAAAGGCCATAAAAATATAATTAAATTCTGTTTAGATCCCCACCCTCCTCCCCCATTATTTCTTTCATCTCTTCTTCAAAATAGTCCTTATTTTCTTTCTATTTCGCTCTTCATCTCCATGATGGCTTCAAAGTCTGGTTTTTTGCAGTTCCTTTATTTATTCTTTTTTTCGTTTATTCATTTAGTAATATCAATAAGCCAAATCCAGACCTTCATCCGAAGCTTGAATTTTCAAGTAAACACATGTCTCCAATTCTCAAACGACCAGAAACACAAAAAGAAAAAACTTTCATGCATAGATAAATGGAAATTATCAGTAGGGGCAGAGTTAGACCTCCGCTTACAGGTTGGGCCGAACCCAGTAACTTTTGTATAGGTTCTATATTTGTCTTTTGAAATTCACGGAATATGTAAAAATTGTTAGTTTTGAATCCAGCAATTTAAAAGAGCTAAAATCTCAAACCCATAAACTTTAAATTCAGGCTTCGCCTCGACTATCAGTACAAGAACCACGACAATGAACAATGGTTACTCCCCAAAATACCCGTAACTAATAACTGTATATCGAAATATGAAGAATTAATTTATAAAAATATGATTCTCGTCATTATATGATGAAGAATCTTTCAGTAATCGATGATTTCATCTCCAAAGGCTAGTGACTTGGGGAGTGGGATTAGGACATACGACTTTGGGAGTTAGAGAAAATAAGGGATTTTTATATTAGGGTAACCGACCTAGGGTAAATAATTTACCGAATCGAGTATTTGGGTTAAACCCAATTGACAAGGATAAAAAAACAGGTGTCCAAATCTAGTTGGATGATTGTTATTTTGATGCTGGGCATATTTTTATATGTTTTAATATTACTTTACCTGTGTTTTAATCGCTTTTTGGTGCTATTTCGTGTTTAGAATGCCCAACATGCGTTAATTATTGATTTTATGACTAATTAAGTTGTATGTGATGATTTAGGATGTTTGGAGTGCAAAATTATGAAGAAAAGATGCTCCGACTATAGGAGAAAAGGGTGGATGCGTCGCATCCAACCTTGCAAAAAAGGCTAGTTACGTTGGTTCACCCTTAGCAGTGAAGTCAGGAGAAGACATCCACCTTAGCATCCGCACCTAAGCACAACAGGGATGGAGGAACAGAAGGTGGATGCGAAGCATCCACACCAGCATGCGATGCTGAGGAGTTGAAGCTTAGGCCGACGCGCATCCACCCCAACATCAATCCCTCAAGCTGATTTGAAAAAGGAAAAGGGAAACTTTGACCCACGACTTTTTTACGCAATGTATAAGTCAAAAACGCCTCTTTTAGGGTAGAGACCACACTTTTTGAAGGGGAATCGACCTAGGGAGAGCAAGGAGCCTCCGTGGAGGCCGGATTTCATCTTCTTCCACCAAACTTAGTAATTTTTATGTTTCTTTGTTTGGTTTGTTGCTTGGCTACCATGTTCATGTGAAGCTAAAGTTCACGTTCGAGAGTTGTGGTTCTTTCATGATTATTGTTATTCGAATATTGATTTTGGTTTCTTGATTTATCAAATTAGTTTATTTATTCAATCCTACGCTTAATTATTTGATTATTTGATCGCCAATTGAATATTATCTACGAATCATAATTGACTCGAAAGTGAGAATTCTAGATTGCACATAGGATTGAGTAGAGCAAGTTCTTGAACCTGGGCATCAGGGAACGGATTCGCGTTTAGGAAAGACATATACCAGATTGCCTTGCTTGGTTGATTTACATGAATTACAAATGCGTTCTTGTTAGTTCTAATTCCATAGACATATAGGCGTTAGGTTAGCTTGAATAGGCGAGTAAGAACTCGACATATTCTTACGAGCGATATTAACCCTGTCAATCAATAAACTAGATAAATTAGTTAGTCAATTCGATTAAAGAATACAATAGGAATGTTCAATAGTCATAACCCTAGATCATTTTCATTACATTGATAACATAAAAATCAGTGCTTCCTTTGTTTAGACTTTATTATTTATTTTCTTTTTAGTTTAATTACTTTAGCATCACTACTTTCGGGGTTTAATCCTTGTTTAGATAATTAGGATAGTCTGATCTAGCTAATAGTTGATAGCAAGTCCTTGTGAGTTCGACATTCTATTTTACCACATTATTACTTGACAACAGTGTATACTTGCGTGTGCGTTTGGCCGCAACATACACATTAGAAGCAAGTATAAATATGCGCTGCATTTTTACATTGGATAAAAGTTTTTGTGTTAAAATGACATATAAGAAATGGGTTGGAGGCCAAAATGGAATAGAGCTGACAAGTGCCAAAATGAAAATTGATGTCACACCTCCTTTTTTTCGAAGAGGATAGGAAATTTTTCCAATTAAAGTGACCTTAATCGAAAATGGAATTATTTATTTATTTCAGAGTCGACACTTGGAATAATTTATGGTGTTCCAAGTCACCGTTTAAAAAAAATCCCAAATACAGGAAATTGACTCTATTTTTGGTTAGCGAACACAGAAGACCGGGTAAGAAATTTTGTTAACCCAGGAGAAGGTGTGAGGCACTCCCGAATTTCGTGGTTTTAGCACGGTCGCTCAACTATTAATAATTGACCTAATTATCTGATTTATTACATGTTTAAAAGCTATTGTGCATTTTTTACTTTTTAAACCGCTTTAATAGATTTTTAACTACCTTCTGAGATCTATGGAATTTATTTAAACAAGTCGCGATGTCGCACACTTGTTTATTTTTGTACATATTGCGACTCGCGCCACGTGAAATGCACCCGCGATTTACAACATATTTATTTTTATTATTATTTAAAATTATGGTCGAGTCACGTGAAACGCACACTCGATTGGGATTACATATCATGACTATTCCACGGGAACCGTACTCATAGTCACGATGATTTATTTATTTAGCGTGCCTAAAGCAACTACGCATGTTCATAACTTGTCTATTTCCCTAAGTTTGAGATTATTGAAAGGTCATGAATTAGGGAATAGTTGTGGAAAAGCAGGAAGTGAATTAATTATGGAAAGGCAAAAATGTAAGCTAGCTTATAGATTAACATGGAAATGGAGTAATTCAAAAAGTGGACTAACAATATGTTATTAAGGAAATGGGCCTGGCACAATTTCAGCTCCTAGGCCCAAAATTTCTTGTGTTTCAAGATCAAACCCATAACCAATGTAAAAGCCCAACCCTCAACTTACTCATAAAATTTTTTCTTTGATTTCCAGATATTTACATTAGAACAAAAGTTTCTTGCTTAAAAAAATACAGCTAATAAACCAATCAACATTTAATAAAGAAAATCAAGGAAACAATAGTATAGTCAAGCATAGGCGTGAAAGAAAAAGAAAAATGGAACAAAAATTGGAGATGGATTAAATACTAATTCAAACAACAACGTGAGGAAACATGATAATTAGAACAAAGTAGTAAAAGAAACGGAAAGAACGAACCTTCTTAAATAAATGAAGATCTGTTGATTACAAAGATGGAAATTCGACGACAAAACTCGAACAAACTGGACCGGGCATGAAGAGCTTCGTCGGAGACCTCGAATGACGGAGTTATGAGCTGCTTTTCCGTAGACTTTTCAGCTATGTTTTTTGTGCAAAACTGCTGTGTTTCTATTGCTTGTTTGGACTGATTTTCAACAGCTTTCGTGGAGTTTTTTGGATGGAAATTTTTGCTAAGTTTTGAAGATTGTTTTGGGGTGGTTTAACGGTTGTTTTGAGGGGATTTCATGGCTAAAAGGCTGCTAGTTCTAATGGAGAATTTCGTGACTTTTAGCTGGAGATTTGCATTGCTTTTCATGGAGTTTTTTAGAGGAAGAAAATCGTGAGGAAGAAGAAGAAGATTCCAGCTCGTTTTTCTCGTCTCCTCCTTTCCTAGGTTCGTTTCCCAGATGTGTTTTTCCCCTAGACCTTTTGTTCGGTGTCTCTTTTCTATCCAGTCGTCCTCCTCTTTCTGTTTCTTTATCTCCAGGTCTATCCTTTTTATTTTTATTGCTTGTTTGTTTTTTGTGTGTACAGGTTTTCGGTTAAAGACCTTAAAATGGGGCAGGAGGTTTTTGGGTGTTGTCTACTACTGGTCTTTTTTGTGAAAAATCCAAATGGAGAAGATGGGTGTTCGGAAAAAATGGGGAAAAACAACTGAGTTTCCAAAAGGAGAGTGAGAGCCTCCTCCTTTTCAAGGGAGATGACTGATTTTTCTTTTTAAGGGAAGTGGGAGTGCTGCTATGTTAGAGGGGGTTATGGGCTAAGAAGGTTGGGCCTATGTGGAGATCCGAATCTGGGCCTTAATTCTACAAGTCTTGCAATTTTTCTTAAATCATGGAATATACAAGATAAACTTTAAGTTGATATATCGAAACAAACAGAAATTGTCCTATCAATACCATGTTAAGGGATCTTAATATTTTTAGCTAGACGGCTAAATATATTTTCACCTGCCTAGTTGTAACTATTTGTAGCCCTCGCTGAAGGATGTACGCTCGGTTTATAACAAATGTGTAATCACTGTATCATGTATATATACTAATCATATACAGTATATACCATGATTATACCAGATAAAATTTGTAAAACGTAAAGAATAGGGTTATTTTTATTGTGGGCTTTGTTAGGCTACTGTGGGACTAAAATGAGGGGGGGAAATAAAAAATAGTCAAATTTACAGCTGGTAATTGAAGAATAACCATAGTTTAAAAAGTAATTAAAATTTAGCCATATTTTCATGTAAAGATAAAATTTGAAAACACAACCTTAAAAGTCCGAAAAAATTCCAGCATAATGTGCTGGAGTTGCGAATTTTTAACATCTGATATTCTAACATAATGTGGTTGAATTTCATAATATGCTAGAGTACCAACATAATAAGCTGGAAATTTATACGCACGAACTTCATAATCCAGCATATTTTGTTGGAACTTTCTGTGTGCTGGAGTTCTAACATAATATGCTGAAAATTTATACGTAGCAGCTCCATACTCCAGTACACTTTTCAGCAAAATAGTGGCTATTTTGTAATGACTTTATAAACACTGACTTTTTTTTAATTACCACTTCTAAAACTTACTAGTCCGTGCTATTTTTACGGTAAAATCTCGTAATAATTGACCTCTCCGCATTATAATCTATTTGGGCCAGCCCATAAATTTTGATTTGAACTAAACTACGGGTCCGAAGTTGAATGCTTTTTATCACCATTTTCAGTTGTTACACAACCCATTGAAATTGGACGAGGAGTGATATAAGTGTTAGGGTGGGGAGTGGGAGACACAGTGGGAGATAGGGGGAAATGCACGGTTAGCCATTAATAACATATATTTATTTTTAAGTCACTATTTAAAATATTTTTAGTCTTTAGCCACTGCTTTAGTAAACTTTAACTGCCCGGACGAAAATACTCTTCTGCTCATGTCCTTAACTTTTGAACTTAACTTCACGACTTCAGGACTACATGTCCTTAACTTCTGAACTTGACTTTTGACCTTGTAATTGTAAGATAAGGATTGCATTTCCTTAACTTTTGACCTTGTACTTGTAAGTTAAGAATTGCATGTCCTTAACTTTTGAACTTGTAAGTCAAAGTTAAGGATCTGTTATCCTTAATTTTTTATCTTCAATTAAAAGGTCACTGTAGTACTATCATTTTTAACTATTAATTCACAAATCATAATTATTTACTGTCACATGTATCATAAAAAGTCCATCTCATTAAATGTTGGGGACAGACACAAAGAACAGTCATCACATGGAGAAATAATAATTATCCATATGACCAAGTAAACTCTTTTCTTGCCAAAGAGTAATTAGCTTCCCTAAACTATTGAAGAAGCCAATTAAAAAGCTATGAAGAAACAGTTACAGGACATGTTTCTTCCCTTACAATTGTACTTCAGACTTTTTCTACGCCTCAAAAATCAATTCTTTTAATAAACTATTTGTGAGAAAGCACGGGAGAAAATAATATATTATATCTTGTTTATACAATGATACAATGA